>WHYT01017364.1:192292-204153 GCA_009806455.1 Tetrax tetrax | reverse complement strand
TGTTCAGCCTGGAGAAGAGGAGGCTCCGGGGAGAGCTGAGAGCGGCTCCCAGTGCCCAAAGGGGGCTGCAGGGAAGGTGGGGAGAGACTCTGCAGCAGGGCCTGGGGTGACAGGACGAGGGGTCATAGTTTCAAAATAGAGTGAGGGAGATTCAGATCAGATATTAGGAAGAAGTTTTTTACCCTGAGGGTGGTGGAGCCCTGTCCCAGGTTGCCCAGAGAGGTGGTGGATGCCCCATCCCTGGAAACATTCCAGGCCAGGTTGGCCGGGGCTCTGAGCAACCTGATGTGGTTGGAGATGTCCCTGCTCCTGGCAGGGGGTTGGACTGGGTGGCCTTGAACACTCCCTTCCCACCCAAACCATTCTCTGGTTCTATGAGTGTGAATTTAGAAAGAACCAAAGTTACCCGTAAGGAATCTCGTTTCTCCTTCTGTCATTAAGAAGTCCTTATCTTCCCTGTGTTTGCACAGGAAATGTAAGCAGAACTGATATTTTTCCAGCAGTTGAGGACCCTCTGTGCTACAACAAACTCCTCACCTGCCAGATTCATTCGGAACATCTCTTAGTCCATATGTGTTGTGTATCCACAATAAAGAAGAGATGTATGAGCCGTTTCTCCTCCCTGTGACCTTCCAAACAGTTTGGCATTTAGCCTTAGTGCTGATCCGTGAATTCTCCAGATTAATATCTGTTTTTCATTGTGCTGACCCAGTTTAGTTGCAGAGGGTATATTTACTTGTCACCAGTTTTGAAGGACTGTACTTTTTTTAGGCATGGCATAAGGAATCTATCATCTGCAAATAATCAAAATTAGACACTAGAAATGACATTGTATTGCTAATGAGCAGATGTGTCTACTTATCCCAGTGGAAGAACAGCTGTACACTTAAAAAACTCTACAGCGACCCTAAACCAGCATTATGTATTCTGCCAGACGCCTGCGACTTCGTTTAGAGATTAAAGGGAAAAAAGTCATTTCTCCATGTAAAACATTACCTTTTTTGATTTTTTTTCCCTCTACATTTCTGTAACTCTCTTCCCTTTATAATTTGAAGGACATTTGCAAGTCTCAGATTGAAGCACAGAGCACCTTTGTCTTGTGTTGCAAATATTATTGAGTCTTGATGGTTTCAGCATTATGACAAGGTGTAACAAAACACAGTAGAAATACAAAATCTGTTGTCGCCAGACGTATTAAATATATTCAAAATAGAATTACCGACCCCTCAGGGAGCCTTTCTTGGTCCAATACTCTTCAATATTTTCATTAATGACTTGGAGAATATAGTGGAGAGGATGCTAATTAAATCTGTGGTAAAGACATTGCTAGGAGGCTCTTGGAGGAAATGAATAAAACACCGCTCTGTGTTAATAAATTAACAAAGCTGTGGAAATCGATATACTGAGAGACAATAAAGATAAATGTGTATTGGTTCATGTAGGACTGAATACTCAACAGTAGAAATATGCACGGAGTTTTATGATAGGAGATGGTGTCTTCTATTGCCTTGAGGTTCTTCTAATTCATAGAATCATAGAATAGTTTGGGTTGGAAGGGACCTTTAAAGGTCATCCAGGTACTGGCAGACCACTACAAGGTCTCCCTGGATGGGATATAGTTGACTGATGTTGACTGATCTCTACCCATCCCACCACCAACCCATTTACTGGTCCTTTGCCCATAATAATCTTGTAAATACCTGTGGTTGCTACTTTTTGCAAAGTAGCAAAGAGAGTCTTTGCCAGTGGTGCTAACCAATATCAAGTTTTGAGAATGCAACTTCATTTCTTTAATGAACTGAAGCGCCTAATGTTATGTTGTTCCCATTCTTTGTGCTTTCTCTAGGATGAAATACTCATTCAAAATAAATACATATTATTAGGCTGCTTTGCATCCTCAGGAATTTTAGCTGTCATGACCTAATATCCATATTAGACTCTTTTTATCCGTATAAATTAGAATAGACTTTTTCTGACCTATATTTCCAATTTAGGATATGTTGTTTTCCCATATCACAGTGAGAAGCTGAGATTTGACTCTGCATCTTTTTTAATGAAGGGTATTATTAGCCAGTGCAGTGGTTGCTGAGATGGCTGAATCGCTTGCATTCTGAAGTGAGTGGTGCTAAATTAATTCTGGCTCAAGGGCAAAAATCCTCTGGGCTCTGATTGCTTCCTAACTATAAGCTACTTTTAGCCTATTTATTTTGTGTGACAATGATGTGTCAAGCAGTTCTCCAGAACTACTAAAAATTAACTTTCTCTTTCAATATTGCTACAGTCAGTAATAAAATGGTTCCTTGAAGATGAGAAAAGCAATGGCATCAGTCTTTTGGGCCAGTGAAGATAACACTGTGACTCTTATACTGTGGGAAACATGAACCCACCACTCTCCTCGGGTGAGGGTAGATTCAGACTGGACATAAGGAAGACATTTTTTACACTGAGGGTGGTGGAGCCCTGTCCCAGGTTGCCCAGAGAGGCGGTGGATGCCCCATCCCTGGAAACATTCCAGGCCAGGTTGTTTGGGGCTCTGAGCAACCTGATGTGGTTGGAGATGTCCCTGCTCCTGGCAGGGAGGATGGGACTATATAACATTTTAAACCCAAGCTTTTCTATTATTCTGTGATTCCTATTGTTTGCAATACCTATATCTGGTAAGAAAAACATTGGAAAATGTTTTTATTCTATTACAGGATTCCTCAGGATCATTTCTGTGTTATTTTGTAATTAGAGCATAACTGTGTTTGTAGTTGAGAAGAGGAAGAGGAAGGGATGAGGAAGAGAGCCTTCATTTTAATTCAGCCTTGTTCTGAAGGAAAATCTTGACTTCTTAGGATTGTCTCCAGTAGTTTTCAAGTATCCACGAAGTCGATGAGTGCTGTGAATAACAGCATCTAGATTTTCATGTATGTTTATAGAATTAGAAAAGAACAACCTTGGAAGGTCTTTTTCTGCAGAATTTTTTGATGGACTATTCCTAATTTTATAAAAGGCAAGCAATAGACAAAGTCAGAACAAAGTAATGCCAAACATTCTTCTTCAAATAACCCACTAGTGAATTCACTGTACTTAGGTCTAGAAATCTGAGGCACTGAAGCATGGCATCATTAATCATAGTTTATGGTGATTATTAGTAGGCTTTTAATCTTTGTTTTCATGTATAATTAGGTACAAGAGGTCAAGGCTGACTCTCTTCTGAACAACAATATTTTCGGTGAATGACTGTTTTTCTCTGCCTGCAATTTTCTCTTGCATATTTATAAGAGCATCCTTGTCTGTGTTTTGAGAGAGCAGTGTCCCATGAGTTTATCTGCTGATAAATGCAAACAACAATACTGGTATTTTTATTATCACTAATTATTTTTATTACTATTGCAATAACACCTGGTGGGTCATGGTAGGTTTAAATTCATAGTGCTACCAGACGCCGAAATTTAGGCAAGACCCTAGTGAACAACAAATAAATGAAAAGAAAGGATAAGGCACATAAAGAAAACAATAGCAAATCTGTGTGATTCCGTAGCTGAGCTCTATGTGGGACCTGATCTGAATTGCTGTATTTCTTAATTATGTTTTAATGCATGAACAGCAGTTGTCTAGCTTTTTGTAGACATCACAACACAGCTAGTCTGTGAAGAAAAGAGGCAATGGGAATCATAGAGTCACAGAATCATAAAAACATTTTGGTTGGAAAAGACCTTTAAGATCATCGTGTCCAACCGTTAACCTAGCACCAAGTCCACCACTAAACCATGTCCCCAAGTGCCACAGCTACACGTCTTAAATACCTCCAGGGATGGTGACTCAACCACTTCCCCGAACAGCCTGTTCCAGTGCTTGACAACCCTTTCGGTGAAGAAATTTTTCCTATTATCCAATCTAAACCTCCTCTGACGCAAGTTGAGGCAGTTTCCTGCCGTCCTATCACTTGTTACTCAGGAAAATAGATTTGACACCCATCTCATTACAACCTCCTTTCAGGTAGTTGTAGAGACCGATAAGGTCTCTCCTGAGCCTCCTTTCCTCCAGGCTGAACAACAGCAGTTCCCTCAGACCCTCGTCATAAGACTTGCTTTCTAGACCCTTCACCAGCTTTGTTGCTCTTCTTTGGACATGCTCCAGCACCTCAATGTCTGTCTTGTAGTGAGGGCCCAAAACTGAACACGGTATTTGAGGTGTAGCCTCATCTGTGCCAAGTACAGAGGAACAATCGCTTCCGTAGCTCTTTAGAAAATCTGGGAGTCCCTTATACCCTGTGTCATGTCCTGTAGTCTCTTCCAGACATCTCTGCTCTATGCATTTATTTGATTTTGAAGACTATCAAGACGTCTGGTCAGATTTGTCTGACCAGCATAGCCGTGTCAGGTGGGATAAAGAATGACATAAAGTCACCCAAATTTAGGTGATTCCATTGGCATAGAATGTCTCAGCTCCCATGATTGTCAGTAGAGATCTAGTCAACACCGTTGACTCACTCCAACTTAGGCACCTATGCTTGATGATCTTCTAAACCTGGAAGCTTAGTTCCAGCTGCATCGGTAAATGTCGTTAAAAGATTTCACTCCCATCCTAAGTTCATCCAGCCCTGAGACAGATTCTTAAGAGAAAGCACCTCTGAAAGACCCTAACATCTATTTAAAACAGAAAACATCTAAAAACTTGTCTAAAATGAGTAATTTAACTTTTTATTAAAGTTAAGTAAAAAAAAGTCCTCTACAATAAATTTAATGCCATTAAGGATGACTTATGTATAAATTCACCATTCTGTTTGCCTGTTCTGTGTAAAGACATATTTTCAATTAATAATTGGAATGTAATAAAATTCCTATCTACCGGTGACATTTAATACTTAAACTTTGTGACACTCATCAAAAACTACGGGGTTTTTTTTGTGGGCTCAAGTAGATCATGCACTTCATTCGAAGGTCAAAGAGCATTCAAAAGTGCATTAAAGCAATGTTGTATCTGAGCAAATTAATAAATAACCAAGCACGCAGGGAATTCTTCTTTCAAACCGAGTCTTCGGTCAGGCTTTCTAGTTTTCTAAAATATTTGGACTACTTGAGAAGCAATGTGATGCATTTTATGACTGTTGAATAATAATGCTAATAGAAGCAAAGAGAATTGGTCAGAGATAGAGCCTAGGCTGGTATATTGCCACCCCTTCTTGGGGACGGGCTGTCATTTCCACAAATGGACAAAATGGAGACCTGATAACTCTTCATGGCCCAAATCTGATAGTGGTGGAGGACTGCATAAAGTCCCTTGTATACCATATAAAATATCTCTGTGAACAACAAAGAGGGAAACAATAGTTACTGTCCTATGTGAAAAACGTGTGATATTTGTGCTTCTCCTTTAGTGGAAAAAAAACTTGGACAAGCACAAGATGAAAGGAGGAAAAAAAATGGTGGGTATTTTGCTGGATTGAGCTTAAAACCTACAAAGTTGAAAGTTTCCTCTTTATTTCGTATTGGATATAAAGCAGGCTGCCAAAACTGTAGAGACCAATGCTCAGGAAATGGGTTTGGAGAATGAAGAGGGGCAGGAGAGATTTATTCTAGATGGGAGAAGAAGGAGATGAAGAATCTCCTGAGAGCATTTATCTTGTCAGCTTCTAGTTCTTGGATGACTTTTCCCAGTGGATGTTGGGTGGGCCATACTAGTTTAATCCAGTGTGATGTTCAAACTGGCCTTGAACACTTCTAGGGATGGGGCATCCACAACTTCTCTGGGCAACCTGTTCCACTGCCTCACCACCCTCTTGTAAAGAATTTCTTCCTTATGTCCCATCTAGGGGCAGAGGAGAGGAGAGGAGAATAGTTCAAGTGGAAGCAACCTACAAAGGTCATCTAGTCCAACTGCCTGTCCACTCCAGGGCTGACCAAAAGTTAAAGCATATTATTAAGGACATTGTCCAATGTGGTCATATTGTGAAGATTTTTGGTAGTGCAATGCTGTTAAACCTTTTGGACGGGGTGTCGTTAGAGTCTACAGACAGTGATGGACTACTCCTTTTCTCTGTGACTCTGCTAACTGCAGTCCTCCTCAGTGAGTTGGGATGGGAAATTGCATAAGAGATGAGGAAGCTGTAGAAGGCTTGGCAGGGAAATTAATTTCATTACAGGGTGGTGCTGAGACTATTTCCTTTTAACCCAGTCCCGTTGGAATTCTTTTCTTGGCTGTTCCACTCTTTGTCTCACGAACCCATTTGCATGCCTTCTGCATCCCAGTTCTTCTCTGATATTTTGCTGAAAGGGAGGAAGGCCTTCCTCTTCGCATCTGCAGAGAAAGGCAGCGCAGATATCACTGTTACACCTCTGGGGAGAGGGCAGAGGTGTCAAGTAGCTGCGTGGCGTAGGGCAGAGTCAAGCCTCGCCACACCAAGAGGGGGACATTATTGCCGTGGCAGGTTCCATGAAATCCAGGCTCTATAAAGCTGCTCTTCTTCACTCTTTATTTTGGTTTTGTTTTAGCAGCATTGGCCATTGGTGGTGGGAACAGACAAGATTTGTTGTTGCAGCAACTCACCCCGTTCCCACAAAATGTCATTGCTAAAAGAGTGATGGAACGTGTTCTCCTGCATCTCCATCAGTGTTTCTGGTTATGTGACGGCAGTAACGAGGAATGTGTTGTCTGAAAAACTCTCTGCTTAAAGAGCTATTGTTATTTCCTACCATGAACGTTGTACTGACTGTCATTAACAAGCTGATTTACACCAGCACTGGAAATCTTCAGGAAGGAAGTATTTTGTAATGCCTTTGTCCTTGGAGATGTTCAAAACCAGACTGGACAAGGCCCTGCTCTAACTGACACTGTTATGAGCAGGGGTTTTGGACTGCAGACCTCCACAAGTCCCTTCCAATGTCAGCAAATCTGTGATTCTGTTTTATCTTCAAAGCCACACCAGAAAACCTGTAATCTGGTGGCCTGATGAAGGTCAAAGACCAGACATTTTTGCAGCTGATGTAAATAATTAAAAACATTGCTGTAGCCGTGATGCTTTAAGTATATGTGCAAGTCAGAATTTATAGGGAAAGCTTGTATTTGCCATGTTGATCCCAAAGCAAATGAGGAAGACCAAACCAGAGTTTCCTCCTTCACACTGAAAACCATGTAAATGGAAAGCTTTGTAAACTTTTGGATCTATTGACATTATAAAAGTTTTCTTGAATATGCACAAGCTGATTAACGTATTGTAACCTTCTGGAGAAACTCTTTGCTGTTTCATTTACCCTTCCTGCACCCCCAGCACCTTGAAAATCATCAAGAACTCTCAATCCCCAGCACTGTACCTAACTTCTTTCCTATTAACATTTTTCCCCGTTAATCATACGCTGTAAGGAGTTTTACTTTCCCTTGGCAACTTTTAAGCGGTATGGATGTAATCATTACAGTGAGTGATGACATCAAGCCAGGGTGACATGGTGCAATTGATTTTTACTAAATAATTATATGATGAGCTTGAAGAAGGAGTTTTATTAGTCTTAACTCAGCAAGGATTGATTGGGGAAAAGAAAATGACCAATCAGTGTATCAGGTTTCTGCGGGTATAGGAAAATAAGTGACAGTTGCAAAAAAAGTCTATAAATCACAGAAAAAATTATGATAAAAATAAGAGCGATGAACTACCCTTTAAAATTTCACTGGGTAGCACAGAAGAGTCTAACAGACCTTAGTCATTTATCTCCATTATGCTTGGGATCCTCGGAGAATAGCAGGGTTGACGAATGATGCCATTATATTTTTTTTTGTTATTTTTAAATGGAGAGAAGATAAGGAGTGTTGTATAAGTATTGCCTTCAAGTCGTTAGAGGGTTGACTCTTCAAAAGAAATCCCTGATTTAGCCAATAAAATAAATAAAGTATATTTTACTTTAGTCTTCTGTAGGTAATATATTCAAAAATCACCCTTTTGAAACAAATTTGCTTCTTTGCAATTAATTCTCCCTTTCTAAAGCAAAAAAAAAAAAATATATATATAGTACTGAGAAATAAGTGTTTTTATTAATGCTGTGAATATTCCTAGTTCTTATTTACCTCAAACCACTCTGGAATTAGATGGGAAGGACAATGACCTACCTGAGATGCGTCTCAACGGAAACTCAACTGTAGCGTAGCAGCAGTGTCACCGCTTTCCAGGGCCAAGTCTTTGCCCCAGCCAAGAAGATGCTGTTGTTTCGACAGGGTAGAGAAACTATGAAGGAAAAAGCGTTGACCAACTGAATCGAAGCAGGGATGATTTCATATCTTCTGATTGTTCAAATCAAGGGAGAGCTCATATTTACTGCTTTGATGCCAAAGATTATGGGGGAGACCAAAACGAAGCCCTTCCTACCCAGGTGCATCAGAAGATATCAAAGTGTTGGTAAGAGGGCTTTTAAAAGCCATTTCTTTGACTGTTATCTACATTTTGGCAAAAAAAATATTTTTTTTTTACAGTGGCAATGTGTTTGCATTGCATGGCAATCCCAACCAGGGTATTATTCCTTTTGCAGGACCTGGGAGACCATCACAGCGCCCCGTCCTTTCCATGTGCCATTCTCTAGCCACAGATTTCTGCTTCATATAAATCAGAGGAAGTGCTCAGCTCTTTAGGGCATTTTTTGATTAATTGATGTTCTGGTCTTTGCTGGCACAGTGAGGAAATTTTATTTTCTTTAGAGTGGTCCAGGCTGAGAACAACTGGGGTGCTTTGGTCAGCCAAAGTGAAATTCCTAAATATGATCCGTGCCCAAGAACTAAACACATTTAGAGCTCCAGATGTCCTCATCCTCTCGGTTCTCCAGAGACAAGAGCTTACAAGGACTGGCCAGTGCTCACATAGGCACTGTGCTTTGGGCCTAATCTCTTTGGCACCTCGCAGCTGTGTCTAAACCCACGTATTTTTGTATCTTGACAGAGAATTGCAAATTCTTTGGTTTTCTGTCAGTTCTAAAATCATCCTCTCTATCTAAACATCTCTTTGATGGGACATTTTAAGGCTATTCTCAGCACGGCTGCTGATTTTCTTGGTTTCCGATATCAACGGCAAGTGCCAGCCTTTTGACTCCAGGGTGAATTTTTCCTGTTACTGTTGGATGCGTTCCTCATCACCTGGTTGGGGAAATAGCTACTCGGCTTTTTGCCCGTTACAGTCTCGCGCCGTTAACCGTAGTAAAGCACAGACAGATGAAATGGGACGATCTTGCAAACCTTGAGCTGGCCCAGGGGGTTCTAGTGTCAGAATCCTGGAGGAGCTGAGATGAAGGACAAGGACTTACCTCTGCTTTGAACCTACTTACATGAGATACAGATCATCTAAGCTTTGGCTTCCTCTGCATTGCAGCAGGGACATTGGGTAGCCCTTGAAAGTCTACCTGGTTGTCTCTTGTTGTAGAGATTCTGGTCAACACTGTGAACGAGTCCTCTGGATGTGCTTTCTGACAAAGTGGGCCAGGTCTGGTGCTCCTTGAAGATGACATTCTGCTTTCAGGCCTCTGGAAGCTTTTCCTCAAACTACCTGTTGGACAGAAATGGGCTTGAGATCACTCAAAGTGTGTCTGCTGGTCATTACAGCTGCAGAGCAGGGGTTTTTTTTGGTGTTATTTAATTCTTTCATTGCAAAGTTTCTGAAAGAGTTGGTGAAGGTCTTTCTTCCAGTCAGAAACCTCATTCCTCAGTGTTAATATATTTTGTTAACATCTTTAAGAAGCAACCTGGTTATCAACTCAGCCTAGAATGAAAAGGAGGTTCATGGCCTACTTACAGATTTCACCATATATTATATCCTTGAGGAAAAAAAAAAAGCCATCTTCTGGATCTACCCTAAGTTCTGTCCCTAAATTAGCAAGTTTTGCACAGAGAGTGACTTTAAGACATCCTGCAGAAGAATGGTATTAGGCAATCAGGGTTCTCCTGCTCTGAAGATGTGCAGCTGATGTTCTGTAGGAATTATTCCTTCTTCCAGCAGTGAAGATTTCACAGAATTGTAGAATCAGTTATAGACAAATCTGATTCGCTTGCTTGATTTGGAATGAAAGCAAAATCATGTGCATCTCTTAAAAATGGCACAGGTGAAAAAAAGGTCTTATTCTGATCAAATTCTTTGTAGAGAACTTTTACAGGAAATCTGATCCTGAAATGCATCCATTGGTGATAATAAATATTAGTTTAATCCGTCTAATCCATAATGTCAAAAGCTTGGTTAATTTTTCTGTGAAAATGTAACAGAGATAGTGGTCATTCAAAGTACTTCCAACTCTCAATAATTTTATAATGTATGATTAGAATTTGCAATAAATACTGGTCTTGAAGGGTGTTTAACGAACGCGTTTAAGCTAAGTCCTATTTAATCACCTTGTAGGCAAGGTGAATGACTTGAAGCCTGTGGAGATTATTTGTGGTTTTAGGTGTGTTATTATTATAAATTTAGAACAAATTTCTTGACTGCTATGGAACCACCCTGATGCAGAGGTTGGCTTATTGTCTCAGCAGAAATTTTTTTTCGAAGTCTAATGTGCATCCAATGTGGCTAAAATCAACAGCAGCAATGTTGACAATCCCTTGTAAGAATGGCGTTTGATTTAGCGGTACATGCTCTCTCCCAATATGTATAGCTGTTTATTAAATTAATTATTGGTATTTTCTCGTTCTTATGTGACACCTAATGTGGTGATATGTTAACAGAGAGAGACAGAGTGTCACGATAGACAAAAGAAAGACATTTCAGAAAAGGAAGGAAAGTGAACTACAGGTGACATTATGGAGTTTTTAGATAAACCATTTTTTATTTAGCAGACTTTCTTCCAGACAAAGGTGAGATTGTTAAGCTCAATCATCCTACCACAGTTGCTCATTAAATTGAATTTCTTGCCTTGTTTGCTACTCATTGAGTTAGTGAATCTTGACAAGTAAGGCTTGCCGGAGGGTTTTAAAAAAATCAGTGATGGACCCTTGAGAAGTAAGTTTGCACATGTGAAATACATAACAAATACCAACAGCAACAGCAGCAGTTGATATGTCTATACACATGGAATTTATTTTATTTTCGTAGCTTGCAGTCTTCATGGCTTTGCCAGATAATGTATTAGCTGTTTATTGCGGGAGATATAGCTACAAATTGATTTGAGTAACATGTAAAAATAAATTACATTTTAGCTTAGATGATTGATCACATTAAACCTCACTTTAGTGTTACATTTACAATATCTGTTTAGTCTTTTTCATAGCTAGTGGGCGGTTTAACGGTTATTATTGCACAATCTGAACTTCTCCTTAGCTTTAACTCTGTAATTTCATCTCTGACCTGGTACAGCACTTTGAGCTTTGGTATATCTTTGGGAAAAATGTGTTTTCTTGGTTTTCCCTCAGGAAAGGGATGTGGCTTTAGGTGCGTTGTTCCAGTGAGAAACGTGCTTCACTATTTGAGTGTCACCTTGTTTCCCGTCTGGATTTTGTATACTTTGGCTTTCAGTTGCTCTGCCAGTTAACCAACTTTGACGAGACTAAAGAGACTTATTTCTCACGTTATTTCTCTATATACATGTAAATCAGAGTCAGTTCTTCTCCTAACCTTTTAGAATCATAGAATCATAGAATGGTTTGAGTTGGAAGGGACCTTCAGAGGTCATCTAGTCCAACCCCCCTGCAAGGAGCAGGGACATCCCTGACTAGATCAGGTTGCTCAGAGCCTCATCCAGCCTGGCCTTGAACGTTTCCAGGGATGGGGCATCCACCACCTCTCTGGGCAGCCTGTTCCAGTGCTCTACAACTCTCATTGTAAAAAATTTTTTTTCTAATATCTAATCTAAACCTCCCTCCTTCTAATTTAAACCCATTACCCCTTGTCCTATCACAACAGGCCCTACTGAACAGCC
>WHYT01017364.1:182138-192272 GCA_009806455.1 Tetrax tetrax | reverse complement strand
TGCTCCAGCCCTCTGATCATCTTCATGGCCCTCCTCTGGACCCTCTCCAACTGGTCCATGTCCTTCTTATGTTGGGGACTCCAGAACTGGACGCAGTACTCCAGATGGGGTCTCACCAAGGCAGAGTAGAGGGGCAGAATCCCCTCCCTCGACCTGCTGCCCACGCTCCTCTTGATGCAGCCCAGAATGCGGTTGGCCTTCTGGGCCGCAAGGGCACATTGCCCACTCATGTTGAGCCTCTCGTCCACCATCACCCCCAAGTCCTTCTCCTCAGGGCTGCTCTCCATCCATTCTCCGCCCAGCCTGGATTTGTGCCTGGGATTGCCGTTGCCCAGTTGCAGGACCTTGCACTTGGCCTGGTTGAACTTCATGAGGTTGGCACGGGCCCACCTCTCCAGCCTGTCCAGGTCCCTCTGCATGGATCCCTCCCTTCCAGTGTGTCGATGGCACCACACAGCTTGGTGTCATCAGCGAACTTGCTGAGGGTGCGCTCTATCCCACTGTCCATGTTGAACAGATGTTGAACAGGGCCAGGCCCAACATGGACCCCTGAGGATATTTTCTTCAATAAATTAATTAAGCTGACCCTATTACTATGTAATGCTGGCATGTGCGTATATTGAATAATTTTGTTCGTCTTCTCACTCCGACCACTGTGCACGACTTCATGCTAAACTCTCTTCGCCTGAAACACGATCCTCCGTTTATAGAGATTTCTGTAGTCTACTCCCTAGTTGGTTGTTAAGTAGTTTGTTAAGCAATAAATAGATTTGTAGAATGCTAACGCTTAAGCTCAAGCATCAATCAGCATTAACATATCCTGGCAAAACCCATGCTTTGCTGCCCTATATTCATTTTATGCCTTAGTATTCGGAAGCGCTGGCTTTACAAGAGCTCTCTACCACCCTAAAATGTCTTGCGAAGGAACGAGCAAAATATTCTCTGCCTTATAGACCACACCGTTAAGTATTGATGAAGAACGTAGTTGTTCTTATGTGTAATAATGTAAATTTTTTTTCAGTGAAAAAGTAACTGAAATCACCAGAAAATTCCATAATATTTTTTGGAATGACATTCACTCATGTATACTGTTGGTCACTGAATGAACATTTTGTCCAAATGCATCTTTGAAAACATTTCTACATCTTTTAGTTCATAAATATTTCAGCCAGATTTCATTTATTTATTGTACTGTCCTTTAAACCATTTTTCTGTTTCCTTGGAAGGTACAAGAGGGAGAAAAGTTATCGTGTTTTAATGAGTAGTATTATGTTGATAGCATCTTTTTTCCTCCCCAGTATCACAGAGTCATTCTCTACCCTCTGCCCTTTGCTTGGGGTTATCAGGACCTGCAGGGTTTTTTTTCCATTTCATCTCCGTTGTCCTGAGAGTTGATGGTAACCTTCAAAGGGGCTTGTATAGTCTAGTGAGAGTCAAAAGACAAGTCCTGGTGATTTCCAATTTGTTTTGGGTCGCAGTTACTCCAGCTTTTTCACTCACCCAAGTTCACGTAAAACATCAGAATAACTCAAAATTAGTGTTTTATTACAGCAAAGCAAAAAGTTCTGTTCTTGAATTCAAGGCCAGGCTGGCCGGGGCTCTGAGCAACCTGATCTGGTTGGAGATGTCCCTGCTCCTTGCAGGGGGGTTGGACTGGATGGACTTTAAAGGTCCCTTCCAACCCAAACCCTTCTATGATTCTATGAATGCAAAATTGGGAACGAGGTTACAAAAGACAGAAACTGCAAAACTGCCATTGCAGTTGCAAAACTGCGCCTCCAGATCGTTCTTAATATCAAAACTCCTCTCTAAGGCTGGTTTTTGACTTTATGGAATGGGAACGATCCACAGCAAAGCTGGCTTGTGGTGTTGCTGCCTGAGGGAATGGCAGTGGATAGCGATGAGAGGCAGCAAAGCCGTTGGCCAACGTGGTTATCTGGGACTGCATAACCGTATCTGGGCTACTCACCTAAGGGGACAGTAATCTCCCCTTTGCTTTGGCCCATTATTTTATAGCTCTGTAGGTAGAATCCATCTCAAATTTTGGAAATTTGTACCTGAGAAACTTCAGACAACTAGGCTTTTGAAGGGTTGACATATATCAGCAAAGGGGGTAATTTGTACGCAAATTGCTCATTGATAGTGTAATTTTGAGGAGTAAGTGAGTATTTAACTGGGGTTTTGTTTTCATAATGATACCTATAAACAGTGTTACATATACGTTTTTGTTTTCTCCCAAATTAAAAAAATTGTGAAAGCGTTGCTATTCCTAAACATTACTCTTTCTCTAACAGCCCTAACACAGCCAGACTTTCTCCAGACCTTCTCCTTAGGATATTGATCTATTGGAGTCCTCTCAAACTCAGATTTAAGAGCTTCGTAAGAGTCATTCCTTCTCTCCATGAGTAGTGGTGGTGATGGCAGGACCTGATAACTTCAGAGTTAATTTGGCAATATATGCATACTACTCTTTTAGCAAGATCGGTGTTTTGTGACTAGAGGAGAATCTCTAGTTATCCCGAAGGGTATTTTGAACCTTTCTCCCGTTAAGCTTTACTCCTCCAGCACAAGAAAGTTTTTGAGCGCTTGGTAAAACGAACCTTTTCTTGTAGCCCTTTGCATGGTTCAAAAGAAATATTTTAAGAGTACCTTGATTACAGTGACTGCAGCTTGATTATTAAGGTTTTACATCTGTATTTGACTACTGTGTGATTTACCGAAATGTAAAATGCTCACATTTCATTTGCATGTCATTTAAAAGGATATCAGAGTTGTATCTCTTCAGGACTGTTTAACCAAAGAAAGACTCTGGCTTCCTAAAAATCCCTACTGAGTATGAACCTAACAGACCATCCTAATGCTGGTTTGTGGAACATCCTACATTTAAGTCTGTTGAACTTTTACCTGCAGCCGGGTCAGGTAGGGAGGGTGATCCTCATGATGTGTGCTGTGTTTTCTCTCTCCCCAGGAATGCGACAAGGTAATGATTTTGGCACACAGTATCGCTCGGCCATCTACACGTATTCTGAGGAACAGATGGAAGCTGCCTTGAAATCTAAGGAAGAATATCAAAAGGTAACATCGGGCAGAGTGTGGAGTTGCTTCACATACGAGCGGAGGTGAAAGATAAGGAAGACATTTTTTATGCTGAGGGTGGTGGAGCCCTGTCCCAGGTTGCCCAGAGAGGCGGTGGATGCCCCATCCCTGGAAACATTCCAGGCCAGGTTGGCCGGGGCTCTGAGCAACCTGATGTGGTTGGAGATGTCCCTGCTCCTTGCCAAGGGGGTTGGACTGGGTGGCCTTGAACGCTCCCTCACCACCCAAACCCTCTTGTGATTCTGTGATGTTTTGATGTCACCAATTAGCACAGAATCACTTCTTAGCTCTGCCTTGTGTCCGTGTTGTTATTCGAGCTCCTCACTCCAATACTGAACTTGCATCATATTTGCTTTAAATTCCAACTTTGTGAAATGTTTTTTTTTTGGTATGTGAGTCATTTTATAACTATGCAGAAAGAAAAATAGTTACTTGTCCAGAGAAAGTTTTAATCTCTTCTAGAGATTTTTAATGTGGTTGCACCAGAGCAAAAGTCGGTGATCTTAAAGCTATTCAACATTTCTGGACCCCGTACTCTGAAGGCTGTAGCCAAAATCTCAGACCTAGGAGTTCTTAACACTGGGGGAAAGTCCTGATCAATATTTGGGCTTAGTGACTCAGGATCACCCACCTGCTGCTATCAAGCCGCTCCGTAAATGTCCTTCATTAAATGTGACAGCCCGTGACTCAGTAAGACTATTTGTTTTGACACTAGGATTTGTGTGAGAGAAAATCGACCGCTTCTCTTTCCATACACAGTCCTGTTTTTCAGGGAAGATGGATTCTGTCTCTTCCCTGCCACACAAGCTGTTATTTAACTAAAGGAAGGGATTAGTGTCCTGTAGTGTTCCCGCATGGTAATTGCTGACTGATCTTCCTAGCGGTCTTCTCAATGCAAGATCCAGATTCTGCAGCAGAGGTATAGAAATTCTTAAAATTTATGGGAAATAAACTACTCACCTAGGACATCTGGGCAATACACAGAGTAACTATAAAGTAGTGCTAAAAGAGTATCAGCTTTGACACGTTCACTCATACTATGGCTTCATTGAAGCGTTCTGCTGACGAACCACAGCTTTTGGTGAATATCTCATGTCAAAGGTAAAGAACGGTGTTCTGGAGAGTGAGAGTACATCAGTCAGAGGCATGTTCATGTTTATGATTGAGAACTTCTTTCTACTCATTGTTTACTTAGATCCATTGCTTTTCCAAATTGTTTTTGATCCTTTTTGTTAGCATCTGCTGACCGATATCACCCTGTGAATCCTACAGCTTTCAGTTTGCTTTCCCAACTCTATTATTCTCCGCTGTAATTTGTTGTTAAATTAATACTGACTTGAAAGCAAAATTACGATGGAGGAGATTGCAGTATGATATTACAGAAATTTCCATCATCAAATAGCTTTCCTTAATGGCACAATTTAAAATTTACCTACTTTGAAGTCTGTCACCATTTGAAAAGTGTGTAATTAGTACATTTATGGAATTAGGTGCAACTCCATAAGCAATCACATGTGGAGTTTGTTGTTGCAGTGAAGTAGGGGGAAGGAAGGGACTGGGTTGCCAGCTAAGAAAACGCAGTAAATACTGAAATTCCTAGAGGATATGTGGTTTCCATGTATTATTAACAACAATATCTCCAATATTTTCTACTGTGGCGTTGCAGTAGCAGTAGAAGGGTTGTATGGGAAACATACTGAGCAAACAATGTGTTCAGGGATCCCTTTTCATGTTCAACGCTTTCCATTACATTATTTTAATGTAAATATAATGCAACCACTTTCCTTACTAGTGCAGTAGCTTAAAATAAATACCAAGCTCTTCTGGCAGTGACACGTGCTGATAATGGCAGCTGAAAACATGTGGGGATGGCGTAACACTTGGTTTTTTCATGATAAGCAGTGGTGCTTACACCAAACAGAGGAAGGACTAACAAATATTAAAAGTGCAATAACTGCAGTATGTATGAGTTTTTTGGGATGGCAAATCAATAAAAACACCATTTGTTCATTCTCTGAATGATTGTGCATGTGCTCTTAGATGTCTTTTTGAGCTGAGGACCTGGAAGAGAGCTAAGAATGGCCTCCAAACAGAAAACGATGGTTTTACTAGATGAGTTTTTTGAAGAGTTTCGTGAAGACAGCTAGGGTTGTTGACTTAAAGGAAATGTTTTTGTTTTACTGAGGATAGAAACCATCCAACCGCACGGTTTATATCATCAATTCTTGCCTCCAAGACAGGCTAGCCTGAAGCGCTAGCTCCTCTCTCGAAGTTGGAGCCGTGTTCAACTCTGTCTACATTTAGCAAGCAGCATGGGCTGAGTGGAGCAGATCTGCAGAGCAAACCAGTTTGTACTGGGGACCAAGAACATGTTAGGTGTGTTTCATGTGGATTTGCTCTTCAGTAGCTGTAGTTTGGGTCTCTGAATCACATGCCGCTAGCAGCTGGAAGCCAATGGTGCATTTCTGGTTTAGCTTCTTCAAAAGGAGTTGGGTTCCTCCATCCCATTATCGTGGCCTTACAGTACCTAAAGCGGGCCTATAGGAAGGACAGGTAGAAACTCTTCAGCAGGGCCTGTTGTGATAGGATGAGGAGTAATGGTTTTAAACTAGAGGGAGGTAGATTCAGATTAGACATTAGGAAAAAAATGTTTTACACTGAGGGTGGTGGAGCACTGTCCCAGGTTGCCCAGAGAGGCGGTGGATGCCCCATCCCTGGAAACATTCCAGGCCAGGTTGGCCGGGGCTCTGAGCAACCTGATGTGGTTGGAGATGTCCCTGCTCCTGGCAGGGGGTTGGACTGGATGAGCTTTGAAGGTCCCTTCCCACCCAAACATTCTGTGATTCTATGATCCCAAGACCACTCTGCGATGTCAACCAAAGCGTGGCAAGTGACAATGATCAGGAGATTTATTGCAAAAATTCTGCTCCAAACTGAAACACTAGTGTAGGTTACACCTTTGGGGTAGTGCTGTGCTTGAGTGAAGAAATCCTGCAGTTAGGTTCCAACCCTAACAATTCTATGATTCTATGTTTCTATGTCCCTAACTCCTACCAGCCTACGGGTGAGAATCATAATGCGCATCGAGCCCAAGTATCCTGCAGGCTCATGTCTATTTTAAGTTGTGAACTTGTTGCTGCTTCAAGCAGCTGTTTTAACAGCTGACAATCGGCCACACAGCAATAAATATGCGTTGAGCCACGCGTCTTTAGCTGTCGATGAAGCGGAATGCATACAGTCGGGGTTGGCTAGTGGTGGTGTATGTTATAATACAATAGCGCTGCCGGTAAATTGTAACACAACAGAAGTGTAATCAGAAAAACACAAAATGAGGGCCAGGGCTTGGTGAAAATACTGCAAATGAGCTGTTCCATCAGTTTTGCCTGAAGCTGAAGGTTTTTAATACAGTTGAACCTGAGGTTACTCAATTTTCAATGCAGTTGCTGGGCTGGATTTGGTTTTCAAATGAATTATCTAGGCAATAATCCCAACAGTGAAATCAGGATGGGAAGAAGTTTGTATTTATTTATTTTCTGAATCAGAGGCCGGCATTTGTTTTGTCACAGAATCACAGAGTGGTTTGGGTGGGAAGGGACCTTCAAAGCCCACCCAGTCCAACCCCCCTGCCAGGAGCAGGGACATCTCCAACCACATCAGGTTGCTCAGAGCCCCGGCCAACCTGGCCTGGAATGTTTCCAGGGATGGGGCATCCACCACCTCTCTGGGCAACCTAGGTCAGTGCTCTACAACTGTCAAGCACTAACGTTGGGTTTTCAGGCTCCAAGAATATATGGAGTCCCTCCTCGCCGTGTTTGGCTTATATTAAAGTAGCATTCCCGGAACGCCCCCGTCTCTGTGTCCTGATGGAGGACAGCACTGGCAATGGACATTGTGCACAGGGAGCAAAACACGGGTCTCTTACTTGGTTCCAAAAGCAAATCTTTGGCAGGAGGAGATCTTTCCACAAAGCAAGTAAAGGGCTTCTCTGTGAATAGTTATCAATTAGTTGAGTCTTGAGCTATTGACAGGGCTGTTGGGTGATACAAACAGGTGATGAGCTCCTGATTTGTTATAGCCAAGAAAAGTTGGTGGGGACAGTTGCTGTCATTTGCTCTTATAGTTGTAACCTGGAGAGAGTAATAAGGACTTGAAGAGACAGGAGTGTAAAAATGTTGAGATTTTATGAGGACATTAAGAATGTGACCTTTACTAAAGTCCAGAGAACTGGAATTGAGTGGTTTTTTACTGAAAGATAGGAAATGTAGATGAAACACAGAAGTAACTTTTTTTTTTTGGCTTAGAAATTGATGGAGCTTTTCTAGGAGTAACATAATACTTTTTTTTTTTTTTTTAATGATTCAGGCTGTAAGGCTATAATCTTGGGAAGTTTCACTGCAGGAGTAGACAATGATGCTGACAGAAGTCCTCTCTGAAATCTAAACCAGCTGGCCAACAGATTGAGAAAACCAATCAAATGAAACAATCACTGCACCAAAGCCAGAATTACCAAGAAAACAAAAGGAAAGAGGCAATGCTACATGTTTGTTTTGGGGCCTGCAAATATGTTTAAGAAGTTCAAAAAGTATTGCAAGTAGAGGTGAAGGCAGTAAATTTAAAAATTAAAATTTATATAAATATAAAAAAACCCCAGGCATTTGAAACTAACCGGTAGCCCAGTCTGTTAATCTGGAGAGCAGTCTCTTTGTGGAGATGTCAGGACCTGTAAAACCATAGGCGGGTAGACTTTCTGGAGATCTTGAAGGGAACAGTGATGCTCAGAGGAAAGACTGGATCCCACTGCACCCATAGCAAATATGTTCCTGAGAAGGTCTGAAGAAGATGCTCGGTTAAATGACTGAACTGTCTTTGACTTGGTCAAATAGTCGTTTTTCTTTGCATTTTGTCAAACAGCCTTTCTGTTAATTTAACAAAAGACATGGGCTGAAGAACATGAATTTGACCAAACATCTGAAATTTCTTTTTGCATCAAGCAACAGAAGAGTTAATACACTGGACTAAATTCCCTATTGGTGTAATTCCACAAGAGCTAATGTGTTTGTACAATGGATTCATTTTCCCCATATACTTTATTGCATATGTTTTCACAGGCAGTTGAGAAGGAAATCCATCAACCGATAATTTCAAATGTACTGTTTGCTTTCACAGATGTAGGTATTGGAGCAGCTGAACCTGCAGCACCATTGTTTTTTTCTCTATTTATGCTTCTTGCATAGGTTCTGCATAGGTTTTACACTGATTCTTTTTTTGGAGGATGGAGTGAGGTTTTTATTTTTGTTGGGTTTTTTTAACTTTTGAAGCCCTGGACAGTTATGTGATAAATCGTGGATGACCATGGCAAGAATAGGGGTGAATGTTATTTTACATGGTTGTGGATTTACAGTGCTATTGTTCATTTGCAGTGGCCAACTTTCAGTGTGGCTACGGTTACATGACAGCACTCCTGATCCTGAACTTGCTCACAGGAGAGCTGGGGACACATTGGATTAACACTGAGATTGACCTTGGTAGTTTGCCTGAAGCTCCTCTGTGGTGGGATAGTCAGATACCACGACTTTCCGTTTCAGCCAAGAGCTGAAAACCGGCTGCTAGCCAGCGGTTGAAGCTCCCTTATTTCCTTGTGAAGTAGAAGTGCTTCCACGAGCAGTACTACACTCCACTGGAAGGATTCAACTAACCGCTGACCTGGGAGTTCACGTTTACCAAAAATGAAGCGTGTGCTCAGCCATGGGATGCTTCCTGGGGCCCGATTCAGTTGCTTACACCTAGTGCTGTTGGGGAAGCTGTAGCATATCTCAACTGACCTCCACCTGCCACCATACATCACACAAATGTCCCTTGTTTGTGTTGTATCGTATCTCCCAGTCCTGTGTAGATGTCTGAAATACTCTGGGTACCTCAAATAGCGCTAAATCACTACATTTAGGTAGCAGATTTTAGACACGCCCTGATCTTTCGTGACTGTAGTGGAAGTTCAGGTACCTAATTCACATGTGGAACTCACCAGGTATAAAGCAGGTTGTGGTGGATGGATGTGTGCTGCAGAATAATGGAAACAGGGAATTAGAGCACAAGTCTTATGAGGAGCAGCTGAGGGAACGGAGATTGTTTAGATCTGGAGAAGAGGAGGCTGAGGGGAGACCTCTTTGCTCTCTACAGCTGCCTGAAGGAGGTTGTAAGGAGCTGGGTGTTGGTCTTTTCTCCCAAGTAACTAGTGACAGGATGAGAGGAAATGGCCTCAAGTTGTGGCAGGGGAGTTTTAGGTTGGACATTAGGAAAAAATTCTTCACTGAAAGGTTTATCAAGGATTGGAACAGGCTGTCCAGGGAGGAAGTGGTGGAGTCGCCATCCCTGGACATGCTCAAAGAACGTGTAGACGTGGCACTTCAGGACATGGTTTAGTGGACATGGTGGTTTTAGGTTGCTGCTTTAAGGTCTTTTCCAACCTTAAAGATTCTATGATTCTGTGATTAGTACTGGCCAGCAAAACAGGCGACAGTCTCTTCAGCTCAGCAGCCTAACAGATGCTGTGAAACTCTCATGAGCTTGCTGTGCAATCCTGTGAGAACAAACCACCAAAACCCTCAACCACAAAACCAGGAGCTTTATATTGGGTATCGTAGGAAAGAGATTTAAAAATTGGAGTTTCCTGGACAGTGCAATGAGCTTTGGAGCAGCAGTCTGCAAGGAAATGAGGTGGTCAGAATTGTATTTGTCCAGGCTGGAGGAAAGGCCATTTACAGACCTACAGGATGAAGAGTTCTGAGTTTTTAATTGCGTGAAGGAATGCCTGGAGTTGTGAATTTACAACATTCCTCTGTGGTTTTATGTAACGTGCTGTGTAAGTTTAGAACATGCTTTGGCTGAGAGAGTTTTTCATGTCTTTTTTGGCCGGGAAAAGTTAAATAGCTCTTTTAAAAAGTAGGTTGTTGTTATTAAAGCAATACAATGGAGTCGATAAAAAAATAACACCTGCTTACTCCTCTTCAAATTATGTCTATTTCAGAGCTTTGCGTAGCA
>WHYT01017364.1:167650-182118 GCA_009806455.1 Tetrax tetrax | reverse complement strand
GCAGAATAATGGAAACAGGGAATTAGAGCACAAGTCTTATGAGGAGCAGCTGAGGGAACGGAGATTGTTTAGATCTGGAGAAGAGGAGGCTGAGGGGAGACCTCTTTGCTCTCTACAGCTGCCTGAAGGAGGTTGTAAGGAGCTGGGTGTTGGTCTTTTCTCCCAAGTAACTAGTGACAGGATGAGAGGAAATGGCCTCAAGTTGCGGCAGGGGAGTTTTAGGTTGGACATTAGGAAAAAATTCTTCACTGAAAGGTTTATCAAGGATTGGAACAGGCTGTCCAGGGAAGAAGTGGTGGAGTCGCCATCCCTGGACATGCTCAAAGAACATGTAGACGTGGCACTTCAGGACATGGTTTAGTGGACATGGTGCTTTGGAGCAGCAGTCTGCAAGGAAATGAGGTGGTCAGAATTGTATTTGTCCAGGCTGGAGGAAAGGCCATTTACAGACCTACAGGATGAAGAGTTCTGAGTTTTTAATTGCGTGAAGGAATGCCTGGAGTTGTGAATTTACAACATTCCTCTGTGGTTTTATGTAGCATGCTGCGTAAGTTTAGAACATGCTTTGGCTGAGAGAGTTTTTCATGTCTTTTTTGGCCAGGAAAAGTTAAATAGCTCTTTTAAAAAGTAGGTTGTTGTTATTAAAGCAATACAATGGAGTCGATAAAAAAATAACACCTGCTTACTCCTCTTCAAATTATGTCTATTTCAGAGCTTTGCGTAGCAAATTATCTTTGCTTCACTCTGATGTGAATAGCAGCTACTTGATTCCTGATTGATGGTGGTAGTTCTTATGAAAATAAGCAAACCTGATCTGATAAGCCGAGCCATTATTTATTTTGTAATCACTCATCTGTGCTACAGAGATACCCTTTTTATGTTCCTCCCTCTCCGAGAAAGCCGCGTTCAGCGACGGATGAGGAGCTTTTGTGTGAATGGTTGGTTGCTGACTCTTTTCATACTGCCTGAAATGGCAGAAAATTTGACTTCTTTGTCACTCTGAGAAAATTTGGTCACCTTGCAGCAGAAAAATAGCTGAAAACTAGTCCACAGTTTTGACTGCATTTCTTGATGACCTCTTTTTGATAGGGAATTCTGTTATAATAGACATGGTCAGCACGCTAGGGTTTTCTTTGTGGCTGTACCATATAACTTCAGAGTTCGTGCGATATCATCGTTATTGTTCATCTGCCTTTTCTTTCTTAATAAATTTCCCTATGTTGCTGTGCTGTAGAATTTCATCTCATGTTGTGGGAGGAAAGACATTTTGACGTCACCACCAATGTGGCTTTATATTAAGAATGAAATGTACAGGATGTATATGTCCATATGAAAACACAAGTGAACATCCCTGGAAAGCACAGGAGGACCAAGGACACCTCCCAAAACCCACTGAGACAGAGGAGAAGTGCCACCATTAAGATGGGGAGAGACTGTTCAATGTGGCCTGTTGTGACAGGACGAGGAGTAATGGTTTTAAAATAGAGGGAGGCAGGTTTAGATCAGACATCAGGAAGAAATTTTTTACACTGAGGGTGGTGGAGCCCTGTCCCAGGTTGCCCAGAGAGGCGGTGGATGCCCCATCCCTGGAAACATTCCAGGCCAGGTTGGCCGGGGCTCTGAGCAACCTGATGTGGTTGGAGATGTCCCTGCTCCTGGCAGGGGGGTTGGGCTGGGTGGGCTTTGGAGGTCCCTTCCAACCCAAACCATTCCGTGATTCTATCCCATGCTGGGTGCAGCGTGTTACCAGTTGTGGACCATTTGTGTTCCCCTGGATGCAGCAACAGCACATTGCTTGCTTTTGTCGATGCTGCACAAGGGAAGATTTTTTTTTAGCTTATATTATTCTGCATATATGCTGTTCATTTGATCAAAGGCCGCGCGTTTCACCTAGCCCTTTGACCACTGCAAATGTAGCTAATCATGCATTTGAAGTTAGAACTCTGAACAACATTATGAAACCATACTTTCTATTTTACAATCATTTTTTTCATCTAGGAGGTCATGGAGTTCAGCAAAGAAGCCGTTTGCTTTATTGTACTGTGAATGTGAAGCCTATGCTTCTCACTAACGCTTATATTGGACATTTAAACTAATAGTACAGATTGCCCCACGATAAACAAATGTAAATATCAAATAGATTTGACTCCAAGAATGGTTGTAAATAAAACTTTCCCTGCTGTGTTCAGCTTGTCAGTAACGTAAAAAGATCCTAGACGTCAAGTTTTCATGTACTTGGGCAGATCTCCAGTCTGATCCAGAAGATGAAGATTTAAAGGGCTAAGTTGACTTGCCTACAACAGCCTAGTGCTGTTTGAGATGTCCTCCCCTACCTGACCCGACCTGCAGCTGCCACTCCAGCTGGGCACAGGTCTCCTGTGGGTCCTAGGTCGTACCAGTGGTAAGGCAATGTAGTGGAGTCTGTAATGATGCCAACACAATGATGCCTGTAAATGTGTTCCCACATGGTTTGGTGGTATCTAGGATCATTCTGAAGATCTTTAGTTCAGGCTTTTGAATTTCTTGATCTTGATTATGCATCTGTTACAGCACTCTCCAAGTTTCACAAGCATATTAAATGTCAGGAGCATCAATTTGATAAAGATATTAATAATGATGGTTTAAGTGGATTTACAGGGAACAGGAGATAGTACTTTCTCTTGAGGAAGGTCTCAAGGAGCTTAGTTTAGCTAAGAGATTAGTTATGGGGAAGGCATGATAAAATATTCTGGAAGAAGGTTAAGGCAAAAGAAAGGTGATTATGATTAGCTATGACTGTTCTGCATCAGATCTTGTTGTCTTTGGGGTAAATGTAGCCCTTAAAACTGACTTAAGCAAAAATTTCCAGGAAATGGGAGCTGAGAAATCATCTTGAGGTGTGTCAAGTCTTGAGATGTGTTGAGAATGTTGTGTCTTAATTCTACTCTGGTCTTTGAATCCTTCCACATCCAGGTGGAAGATAAGGCTTGTAAGTGGGACTTTCCTCATTGATCTGGAGAGGGGAAGAGGGATTGGCCTGGTTTATAATTTCCATACAAATTTTAAAAATGAAACAAAAAGCTTTTTTTTTTTTTTAAAATGGCACATGCTTTTTCAATAAGTATGGTGAAGTCTGGGAGCATTACTTCTGCTGTCCAAACAATTTACTTATCCTTAGTGCAAAGCTGTGAGATCTAAAGAACACTATTCAAACCTCAAGTTTTTTCAGTGACAAGATGCACCCAAGCCAGAAATAATTTAATTAAGTGAGTACTTGTGGAACATTTTCGCACTGTTTCTCCAACTGTAAAATACAAAGCCAAAAATGTATCTGAAAGAGGGCTTTTCAAGGCAGATAAAAGAACATTATGGCACTTCAGAAAGTTCTGAGCTCCACAAAGCTCACACATGGAGAAGACAGATACTCCACATTTATAAAATACGCTGCTTGGATATCTAAATGTGGCCATGGGAGTGTCTGCTCAAGCACTTGAGTTCAAACAATTTCATAACCAGATGTACTACAGCATGTATTGACACTTGTTACACCCTGATGGGGTTGGTTGCTAATTGATGTTAACGTTTGCCGAAATACTTCTCAAGTTTTTTTTCCGCAGATCAGCTGCACAGCTGCAAATCCAGAGCAACACCACTAGAATCCCTGGAATTGCTCTGGATTTCTAGTAATGCAATTGGGATAAAAATCTGGCCCAGAGGTTTCTTTAATTTCACCATTTTTGTTCCCCAGTGAATTGTCAGAGGATTCTGTGTATTATTTTCTGTTTGAAGTACGTCACTCAGTCAAATACAGCTCTCAGCTTTTGGGAAAACAAGTCAATACTTCCTGGAAAGAAAAATCAGAGCAAGCTTTAGCAAACAACATTGTCATGTCTGTTTTGATCTTGTGATCTTTTTGCATCAACAT
The DNA here is from genome assembly GCA_009806455.1 of Tetrax tetrax. Lineage (NCBI taxonomy): Eukaryota > Metazoa > Chordata > Aves > Otidiformes > Otididae > Tetrax > Tetrax tetrax. The sequence continues at coordinate 178,214 of WHYT01017364.1, read as the reverse complement.
CTTTTTCTCCTTTATTGACTTCTGCAGATTGCTTGTAGATTAATCCCTTTTTCTTTTAGATCCGGGATGCCTACTGATTTCAGTCAGAGCTAGATGGCAGAAAGAGGTCAGAATGGGCTTTTGGTTGATACCATCAACTGTATTACCAGCTAGAGCTTTGTGGAGTTGCAGATATTGATGGGTGGACTGTTCAGTGGATGAGGAATTGTTTGGATGGTCGCATCCAGAGAGTAGTGGATGGTGAGGGAGGTGAGGCACTGGCAGAGGTTGCTCAGAGAGGTGGTGGATGTCCCATCCATGGAAACATTCCAGGCCAGGTTGGACGGTACTCCTGATCTGATTGGAGATGTCCCTGCTCCTGGCAGGGGGGTTGGTCAGGATGGGCTTGAACGGTCCCCTTCCAACCCAAACCATTCTGTGATTCTATGATTAAAACCAACCCACTAGGAAAAGCCAGGAGATCTCTCTTTGTCTTAATGCATATCCATCATTCCAAAGAAAGCATGGAATTACAACAGATACTAACATCAGTATTTTCTCAATTGTGTATTGATGGGCTTAAGCCTGTGTATCAATCACACTTGTGCACAGATATATTGGAAAATAGAGATATTTTGTTGAGAGCTGCTGTGAAACACAAAAGAGGAAACATGCTGGGCAGACGCTGCTTCCCCTGGATATTTGGGTGTGTACGAGAACATGGAGGGGTGGGATTTGCCCTCAGCCCTTTTTTGCAAAATCTGACTTCAGGAATCTCTGCTTCTATGACTTTGAATTTATTTAGTGACACTGTAGCTAGCAATTTGTCATTTTACACTGCAGGGCTTACGAGCCTCACTGGTGAGATACCAGCGAGATAGATGTCTGCATTCACACCGTGCAGTGCTGACAAGCGAGATCAAGCAAAGCCCACGTTACAGCTCTCCATTGAGCCGATGTAGAAAAATCACTTTAGCTGTCTTCATTTTCCCCCTGCAAGTTTATTTCAGCCTTTGTTTGTTGTTTGTTTACTCTCCACTTTGTTTGCTGGCTTTTTTCCTTTCCAGGATCTTCTGTCATTTGACCTTGCCCGAATCTCTTTCTTCCTAATTCCACATTTTCCTTAGTCTTCAAATTTTCCACTTTCTTCTTCAGGCCTACATTTCAGAACATGTTATTTTTATCCTCGCAGACAAAGAGAAACTTGTGGTTTTTTTCTAGTTGACCTTTACTATATGCCATTTAGTCATAAGGTCTAAAAGTAAATCTAACTACCAAGCATATCAAGGTGGAGAACATCTTCCTGCTGTCCAAAACGTATCCTAAGATACCTCCTGCTGCAGGACAGTCTAGGTATGGAGTCTCCTAGGCCACCAGGAGTGTGACCTCAAGTGTCCTCAAAGACTGAGAAATCAGTGATGCCATGCTCCCAGCCCCCAGGACGTTTTACTCTGTAGTTTTTGGTCCTGACCTTTCCCCAAGCAATCGGCTTCCTATGGCTTATTGAGGTTAATGTATTTCCGTTCTGGCTGCTCCTTTCTCCTTTGCTTTGGTTATTTTTAGGAATTCAATTTTTAAAGGAATGGTATTTAAGGTTTTCATGGAAGAAAAACTATTTTCTGGATAAAGGTGCTTTGTAAGCTGAGAGGGAAAGGCGTCATGAAGACCCATTCTCTTCAGGAGAATAGTCAGTATTACTCTATTATAATAATAATTATTTTTCATCCGGAAATATGTGTAGTCAAAATTGTAGCTTTACACACCACTGTTGTCACATCAGTGACTTTCACCAAAAAGATTAGTTTCAAAATTTAGTTCTGAACTTTCTTGAAGTTATTGTGTTTTAAAATAGGCTTTCTTTTTTTTTTTTCCTTTAAAGCATAGATACCAGAACGGGGTGCAATAACCCAGAATGAACTTAATCGATGGCATAAATAAAGGTCACATTACCTCCCTGGGCACGCTGCTGTTTATACACATATTTCTGTAGATGTACCTTTATTCTTTGTTCCTAGATGTAAAATTTTTGGTTGTCATCTTCCAAGATGTAGAATTCAGGGTTTAGCTGTGTTAAAATGATCTCGGCTGTGTCGTGTGAGTGCCCTGGCATTATCAGCGTTCGCTGTAACTCTGACCTTCATGTGATCTTCCCATTTCATCAGCACTGATTTTAGAACTCCTTCTGAGGCTTGATCACTGCTTTTCGTAACAGTTCTAGTGAAAGCCCGTCTTCATCCAGTTATTATTTGCTGTATTCATATCCTGTAGCACTTCAATTTTATTAAAACAGTTACATGGTACGAAATCAAATACAAATTGTTAACTGGATTGAATCCACAAAGTTTGTTGACTGGCACTAATTACATTCCTTACCATTTGAATGTCATTCCATTTGTTTGGTTGGTTGGTTTTGTTTTTAACCAAGTACAAGTTGGCACCGTGTTGGATGTGTTACTTGTCCCCTTTGAAATGCTGCAGGAAACGAGTGCTCATTCCCTCTTTTAGAATATTCCATACTAAGCAACCACTGATTGTGGGAAACCTGTATTTTTCTAAAAAGTTGAAAAATTAGACCACTTTGTGCTTGTTAGCCAGATCTTCATGCTGAAGGACTCCCAACCGCAAACTTCAAGGCTCAGATTTTGCATTCCTTAAAGAAAACGTCCCAGATTTTATTTCTTTCAATATGGAAAATGCAATATTTTCCCCACTTGTATTTCTGAGAAGTGGCTGAACAGTAATCCTAGAAAATTTTGAAAGTGAGTTGCCTCTGGCAAACACAGTTCCATAACAACTTTCAACCCAAAAGGTGAAGTTTCACAGAGCTGAAAACACCCAACGAAAAATTCTGAAAAAAAATAGGAGTTATAAAATTGCAGTGAGGGATTGTAGCATCTACACACACAAGTGTGCACTTTTAATATAATTTCCCTAATTTTACTTTCTGTAATATTTTTTATTTTTATTTCAATCAGATAATTATATCTTGGCTGATGATTTTTCATCCAACTCTTCTTCCCGTTATACATACGTGCTTGCTATTTTACCTGGCGACAATCATAGGAAATAAATTTCCCCATTATCCCACGATCTACTATTATAGGAAAACCTTCAATGTGAAACTGGGAATTTCACAGGGCTGGAGGAAAACCTGATTTGTTTGGTTGCCCTCTAGTGGCCTCGCAGCACCTCTGCAATGGCCTGAAATGGAGCTTTTTTTCCCCTTTTTTCTTTGTGCGCAACACAAATCATCAGGTTGCTCGTCATTTGAGCACCCTAAAGTTGTTTGTCCACATCTGTGTAAAGCACAGATTTACACAATCTGCATTATATATCAGCTAAAGCAGAATTATCCTCCTGCTGCTTGTAAATTACGACCACAAAAGATTCTGTGGTTTTTATATTTTGTGGAAAAGAGGAAGATGCGCGTTGCCAGGATGAACTTTACTTACCAAGTGAGTTTTGAGAAGGATATATGATGGCCCATCATTTAAATATATATAGTCTACAGAACTGCTGTTGCTGTGTGTAATTATGAATTCAGCACAAAGTCCGGCTGAAGGAGGGCTTGGCAAATATTTTATCCCATTTATTTGAAAATTATCCTTCCATCTTGGAGGGGACATCTTCAATAGCCCTAGCAGGGGCTGATCGTTGGGTGCGTGCAGGTCTACTTGAAGGCGCAGAGATGTTGAAGGGCCCTGAGCGTTCGTGGCTTTGCATCCTGAACTTGCTGAGCATGTTAAAGTGCGTGGATACCGTGGAAGTCATGAGCACTCAGCACCTTTCACAGTTGTCATGCTCAACGCTTGATGCTGGACAGGGACAATAAAAATTGATGGGATCTAATTCTCATTTTGCGAGTGGAATGTGACTTCTCCCTCCGATTTCATTGCAAGATAATGTTTCTACAAATGTATCAGTAAGCTGCATTAGGCAGTGAATTAGATATGTACAAGATGTACCAAGGGAAGGAAGAAGGGAAAATCATGCTCATGTCGGGAAAAGATCATAATATTGAGAATGCCCTTTTGTTATTAAAAAAAAAAACCAACAAAACTTGAAGCAAAGATATTAATTGTGAATGATGAGATCAGAGGATATCAAACATTTCTCCAGATTGGTTGCTACTATTCTTTACATTGAGTTAAAGCATAGTGCACAACTGAGTTATGGCTTATTAGTCGTAAAAATTGAGTGACTTTTTTTCTGTAAAATGCTTGTCTAATATACATTGACTTTGAACAATGTCATATTTCTGGAAGGAGAGCAAGGGGAAAAGCTTTACAGGGCATTCATGAAATGACAGCGCAGTTCTGGCTCGGATAGTTGTTTTGGGTCAGGCATTAATTTAGCATCAGGAGAAAATCACAGCTTTCATTAGAGAGCAGAGCACGGGCGACTCGAGCACCTGTGCAAAGAGACGAAAGCACATTTATTTGTACCTCTGTGTTTGCGGATGCGCGGTGAGAGCGTAGGAAAAAAAAAAATATTGCAGCTTTGCACGTACTTCAAAAATGACTCACTCCCTCTGGTGGAAACATTTAATTCTGAACGTGTGATGCTGCTTTCCCTCCTCCTCTTGCGTCCACCCTCCCCCTCGCCACATCGCATTCATCTTGCTTCGCGTGACATCTGCTCCATGTGCTGCAGAGCAGCACTTTGGTTTCTATGGTAGCTGCTGTAGTCAGCGGACCCACGGACCAGGTGGGGAAAGGAAGAATAAAAAGCCCAAAAGTGGATGGATTTGGGTGTGTGATGGCTGTTGTCCCTTGGCCGGTGGGCTGGGATGCGTTCAGAGCAGATGCCTCAAGAACAGGTTGCTCCCATGGCCAATAACTGCTGCGGCATCCGGGGCCAGGGGCATCTGCTTTCTCCTCCAGCGTGAAGTGGTTGAAGGACAATCGTCAAGTGGAGGGTGTGAAGAACAGCAGATTGCGAGTTTGGTTGAACTTCACTCCGTGTTTCCTTTTGTCTTGTTTCAATCTCTAATTTTGCAGCAAATGGTCCTTGGCTCCTGCCTTTCAGATGGTGAAAATGCAGATGCCAGCCCTAAGATATTATAATTAAATGTCTCTTTGTACCATAGTTTGTCTTTAGAATTGCCACATCTTTTTAAACAAGAGAGGATAATGCCAGTTCACAATCTGCACCTAGAGTTGGTGGTTTGGTTTGTTTTGTTTTAAGCATGGTTCTTCGATTTATTCTGGCTCAGAATTCATTAAGAGGCCTGAATTAGCATCCTGCCACTGTCTTTGGCTTCTTCGCTCCTCCGTCGCCCCAGGTAAAAACACCGGGTTTCCGAGCTGGCTCGCTTCAGCTACAGTGAGTTGAATAAAATTCTTTATGTCATGGAATTGGAATATGGTTGGTGTTCCTCAGTTGAAAAACCCATGAGGATTTTCATTCAGGTTGCAACATCATGGCTCGTGTGCCACCGCTCACCGTGGGGCATTGTTGCTATGAAGGATCCTGTGTCCAGAATGAATGTTCTCATGCTATCCCGTTCCAAAGATGTATTTCTTTCAGAACAGTTCGTACATGGAAGGCTAAGCCTGCAGGAGCTAGGATTCTCTAGTAAAATTGATATGAACTCGGCAAATGTGAGCGGAAAGGTTGTCAGGGATTAATATCACTCCTGTTTCCCATATCTGGTATAACGAAGGGTGTCCGTCACGTGCCAGTGTGCGGCGTGCAAGTTCATGGATGATACTGGGCTTTGACATGTCTTCAGAGAGACAGCTGCTGGCTTGGTGCGGTGAATTTAGTGGTGGATGTACTTTTGAGAACTCTGAATAGTCTGTTTTTACAGCAGATGAACAAGTCCCTTTCATACCTCTGCTTCTTTTATTTCTTTTATTTGAAAAAATCTTAATTTTTTGCTCTATTTTCTTTAATTCTCGGCATTTCAGGAAGCTAAGGCCAAGTGTTTCGACATTTTGCATCTTCAGGCACGCCTGCTATACTTTGTGTGATTGTGCTATCTAGCTGTGTTTGCACGTTGCGTATTTTCCATTTTGTCAGTTATTCCCATTTAATGCTATATAATCTTTCCTCGAGTCTTTATCGGCGTGCCAGATCCCCGATCCCCCTCAGTCTGTTTTAAGTAGCTGTCAACGGCATGATATGTTCTCTAAAACTTGGTTGTAGTCTGTTGCGTGTGGCCCTCTGGTGCTGTTCTAAAATAACCCAAATTAGGCGTTATTAGAAAAAAAAAATCACAGAAAATTATACTCAAAGAAGAGGAAGACCTTTTACCAGGCTCCTTAGGATCTCTGTTATCTCCCAATTTTGAAGTGCTGCTTGCTTTGCCTGTTCTACCCTTAGTCTTGCTCCTGTTCCTATCTGTGCTGTGGAACCTCTTCTAGTTGCATAGAAGTCCCATCCTAGTCTCCTGTCTTTAAGGATATTTAATTTCTATTTGTTATCAATAGGTGACCTTATAAATAATTTTTGTTTTGTTTTGTTTTCTCTAAGAGCAGATAGGCTTCATAGCCTTTAAATTGACTAAGCATCTGAGTTGAATCCCTTCAGTTGGCTGGAGGTCACATTGGGTAGCTAAGTCCTACGCTGGGTAGCTGGAAAACAAAGTTAAATCACTCTGAAAGTTAATGAAGTTATAATCTTTATCAAAAGTGCCCCCACCCCCCGTTACAGAGGGCACCATAGATTCCACCTGATTTACGTTATCCCATAACGGTGCTATTCATTGCCGTGACTTCAGCTGTAAATTATTTCTTTGGGAGCTAAGATCATCCCACATTTTCCATGATTTGGCCCTGAACGATCACAGACCCTGTGATCCATGTTGAAGAGGTGGAACATGAATTCTACTTGTAGGAGAGGGCACATCAGAAGAAGGGGGATGATTTGAGAAGGTCATTTTACATGCATGGCATCATGCTCGTGTTCTCAACTTCCATTTGATTTTTTGGCTGCTACCTCAGGATATATAGTTATACTACTGCTACTGATATAATGCATACTAAAAGGTTCTTTCTTATTATTTTTTATCATTATCATTATTATTATTATTTAATATAATATATAATCATGTTATAATTATAATAAAATTATTATTATAATTTACACGCTGGAGGGAAGGGATGCCATCCAGAGGGACCTTGACAGCCTGGAGAGGTGGGCCCGTGCCAACCTCATGGAGTTCAGCCAGGCCAAGGGCAAGGTCCTGCACATGGGTCAGGGCAATCCCAGGCACAAATCCAGGCTGGGCGGAGAATGGATGGAGAGCAGCCCTGAGGAGAAGGACTTGGGGGTGCTGGGGGATGAGAAGCTCAACGTGAGCCGGCAACGTGCGCTCCCAGCCCAGAACCCAACGGCACCCTGGGCTGCATCCCCAGCAGCGTGGGCAGCAGGGCGAGGGAGGGGATTCTGCCCCTCTGCCCCGCTCTGCTGAGACCCCCCTGCAGCGCTGCGTCCAGCTCTGGAGCCCCCAACAGCAGAAGGCCGTGGAGCTGTTGGAGAGGGTGCAGAGGAGGCCACGCAGATGCTGAGAGGGCTGGAGCAGCTCTGCTGTGAGGCCAGGCTGGGAGAGCTGGGGCTGCTCAGCCTGGAGAAGAGGAGGCTCCGGGGAGAGCTGAGAGCGGCTCCCAGTGCCCAAAGGGGGCTGCAGGGAAGGTGGGGAGAGACTGTTCAGCAGGGCCTGGTGGGACAGGATGAGGGGCCATGGTTTCAAAATAGGGGGAGGTGGATTCAGATTAGATTAGGAAAAAATTTTTTACCCTGAGGGTGGTGGAGCCCTGTCCCAGTTTGCCCAGAGAGGCAGTGGATGCCCCATCCCTGGAAACATTCCAGGCCAGGTTGGCCGGGGCTCTGAGCAACCTGATGTGGTTGGAGATGTCCCTGCTCCTGGCAGGAGGTTGGACTGGATGACCTTTGAAGGTCCCTTTCAACCCAAACCATTCTGTGATTCTATGATATTATTATTATCATCATCTTATTGTTATTTTCTTTCTTATTGTTTCATTACAGTCCATGACATCTTGGTTGTAGGTGGAACGTAGCTATATTTACATTTTTTATTGTTTCTTTTTCACCATTTGTTGGGTTTTTTGTTCCTGAGATCAGTCAGTTTATGATTTGTGTGCCTATGTATTGATCAATGTTTGAAGATAATATTAAAAATGGGATTAGCACGTAGCAATGATATATTAAACAGTGTAATTCATCATTCTGCAGAGGCCATCATTAATTTAATTTGTTTAATTAAAATAGCCCATTAAAATGCTTGCGCTGGATTTAGTTACTGACATAAAACCACTCCTGGCTTCCTTTTTGTTAATGGGACATAATATTAGACAAGGCCTGAACAACCTCAACATTTTGCTAATTGAGTCCGCAGTCCAATTTGAAATTAGCGTTGCTGGGAAGGGAAAACAAATCAAATATAGAACCCCGTTAGCATTTAAAACTTAAAACAGGGGGTTTCCTTATTTTCTTTTTAGTGAATGTGAGCAGGAGGTCAGGTTGTTAAGTGAACATTAAAAAATGTCATCACCCGACCTGCTGTAGGCCTGACAGTGCATCGTGTTTATACTGATGGAAAGAAGCAAACAAAACAAAATGAAAGGGTAATGAGGTGGAGCACGGAGGGGCTGCAAAGCCTTCCCCTCAGAAAACTCTGCGATGTTTAGTGCTGCTGCATAAAAATGTAACCTGCCATAAAGGTTGGATGAGGCTCTGAGTAACCTGATGTGGTTGGAGATGTCCCTGCTCCTGGCAGGGGGGTTGGACTGGGTGGCCTTTGAAGGTCTCTTCCCACCCAAACCGTTCTGTGATTCTGTAAAACACCGCTTTATATTTTTCCATGTCAACTTGTACTTTTGGAATTTGCCCATAGTGGAAAAGACAAAAATGAAATAATTCCATGTCTGAGCATAAAATCACTAAATATATCCATGCTGGTAAGCAGGTTTCATTCCTACCATGAAACATTGTACATGGAGTGATGAAAGTCCAGTTTTACCCCTTTGGTGAAGTCTCTCTTGTTGACATTATAGCTCTAACCTTCCTGCAGGCTTTCCTTCTGCATGGCTGGTCTGGTTCTACCTTCTCCCACAACCTCCCCTCTTTGGGTTGAGTTTGTGTTGCCCCAAAATGAAACCCCCCAAAACTTTTCTCCGTCCAAAAATACACTAAGTGCCTGTGCTCGGGGCTGGCTGAGCCATCCTGGATGACCTACACCAGTTCCTAAAATTTGAACCCAAGGGTCCGATGGCTTGGTAATTCTGTAGTAGATACTAGAGTAAAAATTTGGTTGCCTACACTTAGCACCTGGGGCAATCTGAGATGCTTCAGGATATCTGAGACATTTGTTTGGGGCTGTTAGGTAGGTCAAAGGACCTGCAGGAGTCCTACTTCTGGATCAGCAGCTGGAGATCAAACCAAAATATTTAGGCAACTGAATCCAATCTCCAGTTTACTCATACACTCTTCTGCTGCAGGTTTGTCCAGAACAGGGTCAGGGAGTGAGCTACAATTAAACAACTTCCTTGGGCTCTCTCTGTGGGCTCTTTTGCTCTCTCTTACAGGTGCATGTGAAAGCTATGATGTTACTGCTGTGGTGGACGTGGTTATGGCCTGGGTCCAAGTGCTGCCCTGAGCCTGCGCACACTCATCAGTTGTTAGCATGGTCACTGGCATAGTTTTAGCCTTTTCACACTAAACAATCTCCAAAGTAATGCCCATGAGAGATCTGAAGGTGACAAGGTGAAGGGCAGTTCCCAAGAGGCAGTTTCAGTGTGACCAGACCGTTGGGAGTAGGAGAGTCTGGTTGCTTGGACGTGAGCCCAGCTGCACCGCCTGGCCTGTGGACCGCATAATGAGTAACGAATGATTCAGCACAATTTGTTTTCCAATGTGAATGAAGTCATTCCACATCAAGAATTACTTCTGTGAATGAGAAGGACTTATACTGGTAGATGCCCCATCCCTGGAAACATTCAAGGCCTGGTTGGCCAGGGCTCCGAGCAACCTGATGTGGTTGGAGATGTCCCTGCTCCTGGCAGGGGGGTTGAACTGGATGGCCTTCAAAAGTCCCTTTGAACCCTAGCTATTCTATAATTCTGTGTTTCTATACCGTTGCCTTTGATCATGATGATCCTCTCCACAGTTGTTTTACATAATGCACTTCACTTAGATGGGTGTTGTTTCGCCTCTTCAGAAAACTGATGCAAATATTTAGCAAAACCAGTGCCATAACCTTCTCTGGCAGTTGGAGATTTTCAGGTGCTGCAAGCAGTGAGAAGGGGTAGGACATGGGGACACTTCTTGGTGACACTGTGCGTCACCAGTGGGGTATACAGAGTTAGATCTGGGATCTACTGGTGAAATTAGATTAGATATTAGAAAAAAATTTTTCACAATGAGAGTTGTAGAGCACTGTCCCAGGTTGCCCAGAGAGGTGGTGGATGCCCCATCCCTGGAAACGTTCAAGGCCAGGCTGGATGGGGCTCTGAGCAACCTGATCTAGTCAGGGAGGTCCCTGCTTCTTGCAGGGGGGTTGGACTAGATGGCCTTTGAAGGTCCCTTCCAACTCTAACCATTCTATGATTCTATGATTCTA
>WHYT01017364.1:143033-154366 GCA_009806455.1 Tetrax tetrax | reverse complement strand
CTCTGCTGTGAGGCCAGGCTGGGAGAGCTGGGGCTGTTCAGCCTGGAGAAGAGGAGGCTCCGGGGAGAGCTGAGAGCGGCTCCCAGTGCCCAAAGGGGGCTGCAGGGAAGGTGGGGAGAGACTCTGCAGCAGGGCCTGGGGTGACAGGACGAGGGGTGATGGTTTCAAAATAGAGGGAGGTAGATTCAGATTAGATATTAGGAAAAATTTTTTTGCACTGAGGGTGGTGGAGCCCTGTCCCAGGTTGCCCAGAGAGGCGGTGGATGCCCCATCCCTGGAAACATTCCAGGCCAGGTTGTTTGGGGCTCTGAGCAACCTGATGTAGTTGGAGATGTCCCTGCTCCTGGCAGGGGGGTTGGACTGGATGACCTTTGAAGGTCCTTTCATCCCGAACCATTCTGTGATTGTATGAAGGCACTTGGTTATTGCTGTGCGTGTATATTTATGCCACCTGTTTGCCAGTGCGACACCAGTAAAGGCAAATTCTTCCAGCAGTGCTGAGGACCTGCCGAATGCACGCGAGCGCGTGGCTCTGTGTGTGCTCCAAAGGACACCCTCCAGCCGTGCCCCAGGCACTGCTCGCACGCCTCGGCACAGGGCAGAGCTCTTTTCGAGGGCGAGCCTCAGAGGACACGCAGGAGACACTCAAAGAGATTTCCTCTTTTAGAGGAGGTGGCAGGATTGGGTCCCTGAGGCGCTGTAGATGTTCTTGCCGACCGTCTTCACCAAGCGAGCGCAAAAGCAGCAGCGAGTTGTGAACCTCACTGACGTATCAGCATAATTTTAATTAATATATGTTGCTTTATTTAGCTATTTGGATAGCGTGGGTTGTATTGTTTCTTTAAATGAAGGACTGGAGTGCAAATGGAGCACGTTTAAGTGTAGAAAACACAGGATTATAGTGGAGAAAACACCTAAATGAAACGCGGAGACAAGACTTAGGCCTCAGCGATGTTACTGTTCATGGCAAACTTGGTTGAAATGTGCATTCACCCATTATCTCAACTCTTCATGTGCACACAAATCGTGTTCCGGGCTTCTTCAGAGCCTTCACACTGTTAGGACAGGGTGTTTGGGCAGCGTTATTAAAACAGCATTAGCATGCAGCAAGGTGCTCCTCGCCCTGCTAAATCACTTCGTAAAGCGGGCCTACAAGCTCTCCCTCGCTTTGTTATGTCAGCATTACTCCTCGCGCGTCTGATGCAAGACTAATAAGGCGTAAACGTAGAGAGTGAAATTAGGTAGATGGGAAATGAAGGCAGGGGTAGAGATTGAACGGGGTTGATGGAAAAGAGCAGGCCCGGGAAAAGGCAGAAAGTGAAGGCAGACGGGGAGAGGCTCTGGGGAGTCGGGCTACGTGAACAGGGCACAAGAGGCCCGAGCAGGAAGGGAATTGAAGCTTATTGTGAGTCTGGCATGATAAAGATGGCTGGAGCGTCAGCACTGAGAAGAAAAAAAATGAAAAAAAAACCCCCACAATATTTGCAAAACAAGGTGATCCAGTGAAATGACGCATGCGAAAAGGAAAAGTACAAGGAAGGAGGAGGCCATAATACACAAAGGAAATAGAAAAATGGCTGGAAAATTAGAATATTTCTGTTAGAATGAAAGAACATTCAAGTCATCTTTTTTTTTTTTTTTCCTGCAGACTTTTAATTCGAGAATGCTTCTAACCAAACAGTACGCCGTATTCCTGGTCCTATATGGCATTTTTTAACACTTGCCAAATGGTGTCTGCTAGCTTGTAACAGATGTAAAAGCTTATTTCCCAAATCTGCAAGAATTGTCACTTTGCACTTGCAAAGTGAAGACGTCTTGACTGGAAATACAGGGAAAATGAATTATGCATGGGAAGTGCTGCATGCCTATTTTTGATGGTGCATGGGCATAGTCTGGAATATTATTTGTTTCCTTGGCTTACGTTTAAGAGGGATGTGGGTGAGGAAGGAATGAGAAGGTGAGCAGGGGAATCTGCCTTAAAAATGTGTGCTGAGATTTCCTGATTTGAAAGACATGAGCCCAGCACTGCAGAGCAACGCTGCTCTGCAAAGAACTGAAGTTATTACGTATGAAATGTTCGTAATTTCATGGCACCTTTGTCACCACCTCTAATAAAATGACATTACAGCTGCAGGGCAAGGCAGCGTTAGCAGTAGGCTTCCTCAGTTCAGGCTAGTGAAACAGTTTATTTATTAATTAGCCGTACAGAAGCAATCCTGATCAGAGCAGCGCTTTCCCTTGCAACGTGGAAGAGGAACTCACCTTTCTTCAGGTGGAAGAAGTGACGGCTTTCCCACTGTGCTGGCCTGTCGCGGGCGACAGATGGCCTTGTGCTCCCCCATCAAAGCCCTCGCGCATCCCTGGTTGTAACGGACGAGGAGGGTGAACAGCTTGCACATCAGAAAGTTTGTATTGGAGGGGAGATGAATGAGGGGAAGACGCACTCGCTAGAGCTGTTTGGATCCTTAGAGGAGTCTGAATGAAAGATTTCCAAAAGGAGGATTTGTTCAGATTGTACCTTCGGTACCTTGTAATCCATATGCACAGAAATAGAGAGGTAAAGTCACAATTAATATTTCATCCTAAATTGAATTTTGACTCCCTCAGTTAAGTAAAACAGATTAATTTCCAGCATTTCTATTATACTTTGTAGACTGTGTAGGGCGGGTCAGAAAACATCAAGATTATCAAGGTTTATGTGTGTGCTTTTGTTTCGCATTAACATGTTTCCCTGGAAACATTCCAGGCCAGGTTGGCCGGGGCTCTGAGCAACCTGATGTGGTTGGAGATGTCCCTGCTCCTGGCAGGGGGCTTGGACTGGGTGGCCTTTGAAGGTCCCTTCCAACCCAAACCATTCTGTGATTCTATGATTAAAACAAATTAAGAAATTATTTTCTTTTTGTGTGTGAAAGGACAGAGGTATCCTGCGAGAGGGAGGCTTTGTGCGTACTGCCCAGTTTGTGGTGGCTGTGAGATTGCTCCCCAAGGATGGAGATCATCCGTGCACTAATTCCTTGATGATCCAGGTGAGGTGGGATCTCCTGCCACATTGCACTGACAGTGTGTTTATAGCTTGATGGGAGATGATCCCTTCCTTGAGAAATTGTTGTGGCAAAGAGCAAATCTTTCCGTTCTGATGTAACGACCATGAAAGTTGACTGAGGCAGCACAAAGAGCAGGAAGCAAAGCTTGGTTAGGGATTTCTTCCCAGCATGTAGTGATGAATGGGACCTTGATAGGTCCCTTGGATAATTCTTCCACGGTTTAGGAGACCACAATGGCCTCTCAGCATCCTCTGGTTTTCTTCTCTCTTTTTTTATCGTTTCAGCCATTGCGAATATCCTGCTTGACAGTGATTTTTGTATGAGGGGGTGTTGCGTTGGTATGTCTCTATTTAATAAATAATAACTTTATTGTAACTGCGTATTGGAGATGGGTGTAATTGAGAAAATTAGTATGTAGAGAGGTAAAATAGGCCGTCAAGCAGACAGTCTACACGCTCTGTGGGAATACCGCTGTGGAGCTGGCATTGCACACATGATGTGTTTGCCTTCTACTTCTGTAAGAAATAAGTCATTACACAGTAATACTCCCTCCTGGCACTGCCTCTTCCGTTTGGAGGGAATGGGAAATGTGTTCGGCCTCCAGTAGATTGGTTTGGCAGGTGCCTACCAGTGGCACAACTTCGGCAGCTGGAAGACCCAGATGCCCGGCTCTGACTAATTTATCCGTGGCATCTGGGAGTCAGTTCTTACATGACCTGGCTTGGCCAGCTTGCTTCTTGAAGAATGTGGTATCAGGTGATGGTTAGTACGTTACTTTCTTCTCAGTTGCTATTTTTTAAATCTGATTTATTCTTTGCAGCCTCTACCTAACCTCCTGGGTACAGAATGCATCGCTATAATCGAAGAGTAACAAAGAGTGAACAAAAGTGAACAAAACATTCAACTGTATTGAGTATTTACATTAACATGCAATGCCTCTAACAAGTTTTCAGATAGCTGTATGACTTCTTTAAGGATTGCATCTTATGATCTTACGGTGAGTCACTCAAGCACGTAAAATCACCGTGAGTAGGGAAGTCACATGCCAGGCTAAAATTACATTGAAATTTCGGCATGCCCAACAGCTTTTTGAGTGATAAAATGAAGATTCCTTTAAGTTCTGGAAGCGTGGCTCCCGCCATGTGCTTGCAATCATGACTTTCTGCCTGGTGACTCCAAGGGAAGCAATTAATCCCGCTTTGGGTTGTAGACTGGGGGATCTGGTTTTTGTCTTTTAACGGGTGTCTCTTGGTTCCTTGGGGAAAAATCTTTCGTACATCATGGCAGTGTAATGCTGTTTTTATATTCTCATGCAGTTGCATCTTGTGTACCACACATGAAAATCACAGTGACCCCACGCAGACCCATCATTAGCCGGCGTAAATAACCACAGCTCTGCTGGTTTCCGAGCATCCGCTTTGTTTTATGCTCAGAATATGACCCGTATCCTTTCAAACCTGCTGTGGTAACAAACTCAGAGCCCAATCCCACTTTCAGCAAACTCAGGAGACTTTTTTGTGAAAGGCTTAATGGTGCCTGAGAAGCCCCCAGATCTTATCGCTTTCTTTATGCGCTGCTTGCAGTTTTAAGGTTTGGGAATACGTTAACGTAGCTCTGATGAGAAGGGGAGAAGGCAGCAGCGCTGCTCTTCATCCGTGGAAGTACATTTGTTGGGTAGGCAGTGTTCTTTTAATGCTTTCCTCAAATGCCATTTTGTAACAGTAAAATGCTCCCTAAAAATACTAAAATATTTTTAGTTGTCGCGTACGAATCAGATTGAGCTGCACATTTCCCTCGTGAGTAGAAGCGATGAGTTTGTGTTCATTAACTCGGGGCCATCTGGTGCAGACATGCTGCAGTCTGTGCATCAAACATGCATCAAACTCCAGGGATCAGAATAACCGCCAGACCCGGTGTTTGGGGGGGCTTGGGGGCGGAGGGAGACGGAAGAGACTCTTTGGCTATAGATTTAACTCTTTTTAAAAATTAACTCCGCTCCTCAACAGATTTCAGAATTTGATGTTACGCTATAGTAAAACTGTGTTCCAGGCTCATGAGTGACCTCAGGGTACACGCTTGCCGTTGAAGTAATTCTACCTGTCATCCTGACTATTTTGTGTACAAAATGCCTAAATCATGCTGTGTTTCTCTGAATTTTTAAATAATGCATCTTGGGGGTGCAGCTACGCAGATGCGTACAAGAAATAAATCTGAAAAGCCTTTCTCAGTTCTTCTGGCTTTGGAGTGATGCAAGTCAGTGGCGTTTTCACTTATATCGACGTAACTGAATCAGATTTTGGTGCTTTTCCTAGTAAACTTTGAAAAAATAAGGAATTGCAATTAGGCACCCTGATTCCATCTGAAATCCACTCTGATTACCAACCTGGCAGCCTTTATACGTTTCTCACCCAGATGTCTCCAGACTTTCTTCTTCCTGCCATTCCATGTTTTTTTCTGGGCTCTACCTTCATCTCCTCCAAGCTCACGTCTGTCAGGGGTTGCAGTGGTGGCTGGGTGGTCCCACAGGGTGGGGAAGAGCCAGTTTTAAGCCTGCATGAGTTCTGAGATTTGATTCACAGTCACCAGGCTCCACCTGTATAACCTTGTGAGTTCATCGACACGTGACTCCAGCTCCTCCCATCTGCGTTGCATCATTTTTGCATCATTTTTTGTCTATTAACCCTTCTCTAAGCTTAAGAATGACATAGATTTGGGCTGTGGGAAGCATGGCAAAACTTCCTTTAAATTCAGGGAACATAGTTCCCAACATGGAATTTTTTTTTATTTTCTGGAGAAATATATGTGAATTGGTTTCCTTTTTACTCCTTTCTTCTGGAGAAGACCTGCGGAGTCTGGAGGGGTGAATTTCTTCCCCACAAATGATGAGTAAGAGATAGGCACAGACCAGGCAGGTGGGACTGGGCTGAGCACAACCGATGTGAATGGTGTTACTGGGGGAGGATGATGACAGACCAGCGATCATACATGGATGTTGCAACTGGAGTCCGTGGGAAGTCCATGGGCACATAAATCTGGCAAAACTGGAGCGTGAAACAGCTGCAGAAAAAGAGCTGTCCTTAAATAGTAATAAGAATCGTCTTGCCTAGGAGAAAGGGAAGGCTTGAATTTAGCATACGTGGGGTCAATGGATATGCATATAAACGTTATGTTTTCTTTCCAGCCTCAGTCCCTGTAATAGTGTATTACGCTATTTTTATACAAGACTGTTTCGTTTTGAATAGGCCATCTGTGTCACTGTAAACATCTGCTTGTTCCTAACTTCAATAAGATTTTCTTTTCCTAACATCAGGAGGAGTAAAATCTCCAAGAGGGACCTGAAATTATTGTGACCTTGCTGAAAGAGTTGTGTATCTAGAGCCATAAAACAAACAATGCCACAGCCGTTGGCCATATCGTTTGAGTTTCTTCAGTGGTACCTCTCAAGGTTTCACCCAGGACAGCAGTCACTCCCCTGAGTGTCTCCTAGGTGCTTGATGCCTGTGTTTGGGCGACTGAATTGAACCCTCAGAGCCTTTAGAGCAATTCTTCTGATCAAAGATAGCTGGCTGAGAGAGGAATTGAGTTGCTCTCTGGGCTCCACTGGGCTCAGTTAAGTTGCCCACACGCATGTCAAGTGCCGTTAAAGATGATCTTGGATATCTGAGATGTCCACGTAAAGCTGGCAGACAGGATGCTACCCACAGGAGATTTAGAATCATGGAATCCTAGAATGCTTAGGGTTGGAAGGGACCTTTAGAGGTCATCTAGTCCAACTCCCCTTCAAGGAGCAGGGAATTTGAGTCATGAGAATGGCAGTCAGGGGCTGGACACGATTCCCTGTGACATCTAAAATAATGCCTATGGGTGGTTTAGGCAACCATATCCTGCAGTAAGATTTTATTGTCTTTAAAGGGAGCTTAGAAACCTTCTTGTAAATGCCTGAGTCAAAATTTTTGGGGGAAAATCTAATTTCATCTATTTGGTTCGATGTCCTGGGGTGTAAGTTGGATTCTCAGTATCTGTGATGTATCCACAGGCTCATAGTCGAAGAGTTGTGTCCATCCTTGCAAAAGACGAAGTAGTGTGTCTCCTTACTAAACCAGGCGCGGTCCCTGGGTGAGGACTGGATTTTTTTTTTCCGGTGGGTTGTGACAGCGCTTGTGGGCCACTACTGCAGTCTGTCTGTAAATGAGAACACAGCTGAAAATCAGGATGAAATCCATACAGGAGATAGGAGAAGATTCCAGTCCGTGGTCTGTCACTGGCTTAATAACAACCCCAAAAAATCTATTATTGATACATGGAAAGAATGAGAGTAGAAGTAATCACTTCTGAGCAAAGATCCTGTTTCCATGGCAATAACCCTATTCCCAGATAATCCATACAGCATAAGCTTGTCTATCCTGCTGGGATGTATTTTGGCATATTTGGAAAGAAAAATTCTGAAACTCAAACAGAATTACGCCTTTGAAAAAGTTGGGTTTTTTTAAAGTTTCCCACTCTTTTCATCACTCTCTTAACTGACTCGTTACATTAATGGGACCCAGTCAAAGGAGGTAACGGTGCCGCACAGCCCCCTTGTTTTTCTCTTTTCTCTGTGAGTTTTCTCATCAGAATGACCGTCCCTGCTCCGTCTCTTAATTTCCTGTCTGGGTTCAGTCACTCCGCTCTCCCATTAGGGGCAGTTTTGTGAATGACATCTTTGAAAGCTCATCACTGCTTTCATTTGCCTGCGAGGGAAATGGCTGCTTACTCATCCCTTTCGGGAAATCGAGTTTACCTTCCAAGGAAGGATCTTTTTTCAGCACTTTCTACGGGAGTCTTTGCAAAATTCTCAGTAAGCTTGTTGGCTCTTTCTTTGTGTCACCTCTAGGAAGAGAAATGCACATTCATACTCATTTACGCAAGAAAGCGGGTGATTTTCAAGCTCTAATGGCTCATTTTTTGAAGTAACTTTTTCCGTAGGACAAGGTGATTCTTTGCAATCTTCTATTAAAGGCTGTTTCAAAGTTGCACCGGTTTCTTTCTCTATGGAATTGCTTTTCCCACTTCAGTCTCACGACATTGCAGTTTGAGTCTTTGGAGTTTGGATGCTAATCAAGTTCTGGATTCTGATTCTTTTCATATTACCCACTTGTTAATTAAGCTCATTTTATGTTCACTTTATGGCTTCTTTGCACAGCGAGTGCAGCAAGTTCACAGCAAGCCTTAGCAAAGGAGAAAATCGGGTGCATGGCTTTTGTCGAAAGAGAACTAAACGTTCATTACGGCACTTGACTTTGCATCGCCTTGAGAAGACGTCTGAAGCTTCCCAAGCCTTTGCCGTGAGCAGCGGAGCTGATCTAGCTCAGCTCCCAGCATCCACCATTGCGGTTCCTCCACCAGCACCACTGGTATTTGCGACTTGCTCTCCACACTTCCCATCATTGCTGTCCACGAGGCAGTTATTTGCCAATTCATGGAAATTACGTGGTTAGGTCCAGTTCTCAGTCAGATAGAAGTACCTCAGCGAAGCAATTTTCAATTTGTTAGGCTTACTGAGGGGGCTCACTTGTGCTTTCTGCGGGAGACGATAACTACTGATCTCTAGGAGCGGAGACCTCGGGGGGCCGGAGTGGATAAAACAAGGCTGTTTTTGTAGATCCGCATTTTTCTATTCCTTTTTTCTTTCAGAAATTGCGTCTTGTGTCAGAGAATAAAAAGAAGGAATTTTATTCAGTGTCCTTCTTATTATTTTTATTCTGTCCTTTTTTTTTCTTTTCTTGGATGTCTTGTTTAGCTACGTGCGTACCTCTCTGAGCAGGAGTTAGCCTTCTCTACAGCCCCTCGGTGATTTAATAGGCTCAAGTCCCACTAAACTCAGCAAAGTTCAGGCTCCTCAGTCACTTGGGGGATTTCAGATACGTTACCCTGAAAGCTCACGGGGGCAACGACTGTCGCTCCTTGTGCCAACGCAGCGCGTGTAGAGCGATGCCAACGTACTGTGTCGCGAAGCGATGGCACAACGTGAACTGGCGGGGTAGAGCCAGCCCGTCTCCCTTTGTAAACGCGACTGCGGTGCAGCTGTGCGTTTGCCCTGGGGTGTGTGGGAACAGTATTAATTTAAATGCTTTAATTCCATCTGGATCTTTTGGCTCTGTTCTGTGACTCTGGAAGAGCTCTTTTTTGAGGTGATATATCTGAAGAATTTTTAAAAATATGGGTAAATAATCCATCGCTATGTGTTGGTCAGAAAAGAAGGATAAAGAAGTCCTAATTAATCAGATCTCTTCCTAATTGGCTATGGCAAAGAGATTTCTAAGCCTGCCAAGTGCATAAAGTGGCCGAATAGCTGGCTTTGCCTAAATAAGAGAGAGACTCTTTCTGAAACTGTTCTACTGAATTTGTTTGGATTTGCTTTGAGGAGACGGTGGCAGAATGTCAGGTAGATTAATCTTGGCTTCCGTACGTCCTGTCCCGGGATGTCATCCCGTTGCCTCCCATCCACTTTGCCCAGGAGTTTGACTGCAGCATTTTGAGTCTTGGATTTTGAATAGTTCTGATGAGGCTCCCATCAACCAAACACAATTTGACTGGCACCTCTGGAGCAAGCGATGTTTCAGTGAGTGAGTAGAATTAAATTGCTGGCTGTGTGTCGTTAAAAAAAGGAGAGAGGGATTTATAGTCTTAGCCATTAGTTTTCTTCATTTTGATTCACAAAGCCTTTCAATCAGCTTGTTTGGACCATGCAGAGAGTGCAGCTTTACAACATTTCCAAGCAATAAAATGTGATGTTGACCATTTCTATTAGTTATTCTCCTGATCTTAGTACTTTTGGATCACCTCACTGGCCTACATCTGCTGCCTTGGTGGGGAAGAGTCCAAACCAAACGTGGTAGGCAGGAGTCTGCTGTCAGCTTGATGAAGAAATCTGGGTGCTGTGATGGTGTGTCGCTTAGAAAAAGCTCTGACCCTTTGACCCTCTGAGCTTCTGCATCTTAGAAATCACCCCAGGAAAATCTTTGAGTTACGCCCAGACATTTGAAATTATTATTTGCTATCCCATTTGATGGATGTGAGGAACCGTTTAGCACGACCACCAGCCCGTTGTGTCAAACAGATCCCGGGGAGGTGCTGGAGAAGAGGAGAAGGTCTGTCCCAGCCCAGCACTATGTCCAGCAGAAGCCACTCCACGGAGCATTTAGGCTTGTGGGGATACATCAGTTTTCCCCGGTATCAC
Organism: Tetrax tetrax; assembly: GCA_009806455.1. NCBI lineage: Eukaryota > Metazoa > Chordata > Aves > Otidiformes > Otididae > Tetrax > Tetrax tetrax. The sequence goes on along the minus strand of WHYT01017364.1, from coordinate 144,103 downwards.
AGATAAAAGGTACTTTTCTCCTGCACCAGCACGAGTATAGAAGGGAGGATGGGTGTAGCGCTGGTGTAAGAATGGCTGCAATCAGGTTACAATGAGATTATATCAAAAGTGTTGTGAAAGTTCTAATAATTAATTGTTTCTTAAACTGTGCAGCTTATTGCTTTGATTTTTCTTCTGCGTTTCTAAAGCAGCATATCGGTTATTTTTTGTCATTCCTTTTTCCTTGTGAACCATATTTCTCTACTTCATGCTTGATTTAGTAACCATAGCAATGAAATAAATGCATTGTCTTCATTTACAATGGTGTCTAAATAGGTACTCAGCTCTGCATAAGTCCTTTAACAAGGGATGGTTCCCTACCACCATAATGAGAAGGCCATGGGCTACGGTATTGAAATAATTTTCACTTTGATTTTGTGACATCAAGTCCAAAAGTCTCTGAAAATGCCTTTGTGTCTACTTTATTTTTCAAGAGTGTACATAGAAATAGATAACCAGAACTTTCCAGGAGTATTTTTTTCTCTAGAGAAAGGACATTGTTCGCATTGTGTCTTCCCAAATACAAAGAGATGCATTATACCTTTTATTTTTTTACGATATCCTCACATTATCAATAACCCAGAGGTTTCTATAGACCAAAACCAAAACCATGCTAACTATTTCTCTAAGAAAGACTACATACTCCTGTGCTTGGGCAGTCCTCACAGGAATAGATGTAAACTGTGTTCATTTCCTAAGGTTAAAAATAAAAGCTGCAAAACCATAAATAAGAAAAAAAAAGTCTCCTTTTATGTTCTTAACAGGTTGCTTTTGCAACTTGGTGGCAGATGCATGACTCCCTTCAGTTTATTCACCTTTTATATATTAAACTGCACCCTGGGCTGCATCCCCAGCAGCGTGGGCAGCAGGGCGAGGGAGGGGATTCTGCCCCTCTGCCCCGCTCTGCTGAGACCCCCCTGCAGCGCTGCGTCCAGCTCTGGAGCCCCCAACAGCAGAAGGCCGTGGAGCTGTTGGAGAGGGTGCAGAGGAGGCCACGCAGATGCTGAGAGGGCTGGAGCAGCTCTGCTGTG
>WHYT01017364.1:127589-137840 GCA_009806455.1 Tetrax tetrax | reverse complement strand
GATGCTGAGAGGGCTGGAGCAGCTCTGCTGTGAGGCCAGGCTGGGAGAGCTGGGGCTGTTCAGCCTGGAGAAGAGGAGGCTCCGGGGAGAGCTGAGAGCGGCTCCCAGTGCCCAAAGGGGGCTGCAGGGAAGGTGGGGAGAGACTCTGCAGCAGGGCCTGGGGGGACAGGACGAGGGGTCATGGTTTCAAAACAGAGGGAGGGAGATTCAGACTGGACATTTTTTACACTGAGGGTGGTGGAGCAGTGTCCCAGGTTGCCCCGAGAGGCGGTGGATGCCCCATCCCTGGAAACATTCCAGGCCAGGTTGTTTGGGGCTGTGAGCAACGTGATGTGGTTGGAGATGTCCCTGCTCCTGGCAGAGGGGTTGGACTGGGTGGGCTTTGAAAGTCCCTTCCAACCCTCAGCATTCTATGATTCTATGATTCTAATTCTGTTTATCATAGACTTCTGTCAGTCAGTCATTTTCTAGAAAACAAACGTAGGTTTCTGTACATTTGCACTGCAGTCATGCTATAGCTTCACAGCACTTGTAGGAGTTGAACATCGCGTTTGAGCAGCAGTTGGCAACTATTTTATTTTGTTAGGATCGTATGGCACAATCAGAGGATGCTGTGGTAGATTTCCACTGAAATTACAGCATTTCTCCACGTTCTTTCCCTACCTCTGCCACAAGCAAGAAATGCTGGATTAGCGTCAGCGCTGCATCCTACTCAGATAAACGCAAACTGCATGTTGCAACATGCACCACGAGCATCTCTTGGATGGAGTAGCGTGACAGCTACCGAGATTTAAATTTAAATCTTTCAGCTCCAGGCATATCCTTTAAAAGAAAAGCCTTATTATCTCTTTTACATACGGAGCCTTGATTTCCAGAAAAAAAGAGACTGGAAAGGATTTGAACCACCAGCAAATTAGAGACCTAAATTAGACTTCCCTGAAAATTTTACACAGAAATATTTCTTGACCAAAAATGTGGTTTTTAACTAAGAGAGATTTTCTCAATAGGATTATTTTTTCTGTTTGTTTGCATATGAAGCCTCTCAAGAAATCCATTTTAGACTGTTGATTGTGTGTGTATATATCTGTTGACATATATATGTGTGTAAGTGCTATATAAACAGCTGTTATCTGGATTTTTGCTTTTTCATGAAAGTTAAAAAAAATCAGTGGGGTAAGAGCAGATTAAAATGCTTTATTTGATTTGGGTTTTTTGGTGAAAGGAAATAAATTTTCCTTCTGGCTCTACTTTTAACTGTAAGTCTTAGCTTCTGGCCATTGCCTGTGTGTTATAAATGCCCAGTTGCAAAAGCCAGCTGCTGATTCTGGACTTTTAAACTCTGAATATCTCTAATTGGCTAAATCAAGAAAAAATCTCTTGCAAGTGCGTAGCATGGCTAGCAGCGGGATAGATAATTTATACATTCCCTGGGGTCTGCAGGGAGTCCAAAAATTGAAATTGAAGCTTAGCCCTTTGCCCTGGTAGCATCGCTTCGGTAATACCTGCCCGTATGTTATCTGAACAGTCTTGCACTCTGCGTTTTTGGGCACAGAAAGGAGATTTACTTACAGCACACGGGGCAAAGTGGGTTGCGTTGGGTCTCTTCAGAGGAGGCAGGTGTGTGCTACCAACAATGCTATGTGTTTTCAGCCTCTTTTTACTTTTGAATGCATACTTCTTAAAAAAAAAAAGACACTATGAAATAGTCCTTGAAATAGGAGTGCTGCCTCTCCCTGAAGTGTGCTCCTGCCCTGTGGTGCTCACTTGCTCGCAGCATTAGAGAGTTGGGTAGAAGGAAACCTTGGGGTGTTTTCTGTGTTAGTATGAACAGGGGGATCCTGATTTCTGAAAAAAAACCCTACATTTTAGTTTAGATTTTTAAGACAGTTTTGAAACTGCAAGTCCCAGAAAGATAAGCAAATACTCTTGTTCTTACAAAACATTTTCGTTCTCATGTAATGGGGCCTTCAAATAAGACCTAAAATAGGCAGATGTTCATGAAAAACACCAGTGTCATCTCAGAACAGTATTCAGATTCCCTATATTTCTGAGGTTATTACGAATTATTGTATCAATGGACCAATAAAAAGTACAATGACTGTAATTATTTGGATGAGATATCTCATGTCTTCAAAGTTCAGTCTTATGTTGGTGCAGACAATATCATATCATCTGGTCCTTTTCCTGTAGATGGTCAGAATTTATTTAATAGTGCATCCTTTCCTCAATTTCTCTTCCACATGTGAGCCTCTGGATGGATAGCTCTATAATCTTAGGTTTTCTAAGAGCGGAGGAAATTGGATCATTGCTTCAGAAGTAACTGATTGTGGAAGTATGTGATGGAGAGAAATTTACTCTTCCATTGTTCAGAGCGTCTGAACAGTGGAGAACTGCTAGAGTGAAGATACCAGTGGTGAAAAAATGTTGTTTGTGTGGGCTCTGAAGCCCAAACTTCTCATTGGAGGAGTTCCTCATGGAGTCCTTTTGCAGAACTGGTTTCCCATAGAGGAGCTCAGCACGTTGTCACAGGCCTGCTGCAGTGGTTATCAGCAAACTTGAGGAGGAAACTTCACATGGAGTTTGCAGTGAAGATTCAGCAGATTCATATCCTCAGAGAAAATACCTGCCCACCCAAAAATTACAAGATAGATCAAAGTAGCAGAAATAGGGTGGCCTACAGGAGTAGGGACGTGATTGTTCCCCTGTACTTGGCACTGGTGAGGCCACACCTCTGATAACCTGTTCAGTTTTGGGCCTCTCGCTAGAAGAAGGACATTGAGATGCTGGAGCGCGTCCAGAGAAGGGCAGTGAAGCTGGTGAACAGTCTAGAGAGCAAGTCTTATGAAGAGTGGCTGAGGGAACTGTGGTTGTTCAGTTTTGAGAAAAGGAGGCTGAGAGGAGACCTTATCACTCTCTACAACTCCTTGAAAGGAGATTGTAGCCAGGTGTGTGTTGGTCTCTTCTCCCAAGGAACAAGTGATAGGATGAGAGGAAATGGCCTCAAGTTGCACCCAGGGAGGTTTAGATTGGATATTAGGAAAAATTTCTTCACTGGAAAGGTTATCAAGCACTGGAACAGGCTGCCCAGGGAGGTGGTTGAGTCACCATCCCTGGAGGTGTTTAAAAGATGTGTAGCTGTGGTGCTTGGGGACGTGGTTTAGTGGTGGACTTGGCAGTGTTAGGTTAAAGTTTGGACTTGATGATCTTAAAGGTCTTTTCCAACTGCAATGATTTTATGAAAGTATTTCTCGGTGGCACATGAGAATACTGAACCAGGCATGACTGACGCTATTTACTAAAACAAGTGGATATATTCACATTTTTCCAGCTGCTACGAGAAGGCGTCAGTATGAATGTGCTATCAGAGAGGACTTGACCTAACAGAACAGAGTGAAACAGGAATTGTTTGGAATAAGTTTCTTTCACATTTTCTTCTGTCAAAGGTCCTTCAAAGTCCTTAACCTGAGTGGTTTTTGTCACCTCAAACTTCTTTTGGTATGTGCTCCTACTCAGACTACCTCTCATTCCCTTTTGGTGCAATATCCTGGAGTTTTATCCTGTCCAGGTTTATAAAATCTGATGATGCATCAGATTTGAAATGTTTATCTTCCTAACTGATGTACTGGGAAAGCACGTGTCTGGTGGGATGCAGCTTCTGCATTTAAGTGTCTGCAGGCAGGGGCTACCTGTGCACTAGCCAGTAGAGCCCGTGGAAACCAGAGGGCTACGCACGTGACCAAATATCTTCTCAGGGAGAGCAGAATTCCTCCTGTGTCCTACGATTAGATTCCCATTAGCTATACAGGGAGTTTAAACATCTGACATGTGTAGATCCATATATGTAGACACCTCTATGTGTTTCAGTTTCCAACTCAATCAATCCCTTTGGACTGAATGATCTGCCCTAAATTAAATGATCTAGTGTCACTGGAGATGTTCTGACACATTCATCCTGCCGTGAAGCAGCCTGTCCAGATAGGTGAAGGTCAACTGTAGGTTGTGTATCTACCTGCCAGCCCTGTGTAGATAGTTAGGATGCTCTACGGCATCGCAAATGGTGTTGGATGTCAACGTGTGGTAACTGAATTCAGTTTGTGTAGATACCTAAATATAGGTGTCTGAGCCTGATGCTGGATGGCACTCCTAGTTTTCTAGAAAGATATTCTCTGATCTGTCACGCAAAGGTATAAGGGAATCGAGTCTACGAATGGAAAGCACAGTAGATGACAACATTCCCGACACTCCCCAGATTGCTCAGGACGTTTAAGGAATTCATTTCAGAGGCAGTTTCTTTTCATGAAAATAATTTGATCCTAATCATCTTTCTACACATAACATTAAGTTTTTCATTTGCCTCATTAACTGTTGCTTTAAAATTTAGATGAGACAGATCATATCATCATTCTCTAAATTCAACAGTGTTTGTTTTTTTTTTCATTTTACGAATTTTCATCATTTTCCCTGTATGCACAGATTAATCACTTTTTCTTTTACCAGAGGAAAATTTATAATAGCTGGAAACAAATGTCCTAAATGACCACACATTATTATTCCAGAAGGGGTGTGTCTTCTGGATACTGCGTCCTCTCTCTGTCCCCCGCTGCTGTCTTGGATGCCATAGGGGCATCTGAAATAGCTTTAGATGACTGTCTTCAGGCAACAGGATCGTACCCTGGGCAAGCTCTCTGCCTGCCAGTGGAAGTTTTCCCCCACACAATTTTATTTAGTATCCATGTCAGTGGTTCCAGTCATGGTCCGTGGAAAAGTTACCTGTAATTCTTACGAAGTTGAGACTCTTGCTCCTGGATGTTGTTGTTTCAGCTGAATTCCAACAGAAGTTTTTGAAAAGAAATCAGATGTTTCTTAAAAAGAATGTTTCTTAGTATTTATTTAAAATATTTGTTAAAAAGAAACCCAAATGTTAGGCGTCCTGACAGGACCGCCTAATTACTGTGTTTTCCATGAAGATATTATACAACCACAAATATGAATGAGAAGCGTGGGTTAAAAAAGTGGACCTGTGCTGTGTTTTTCTTCAAATAAATTTTAGTTGCGGAATTTGTTCATTGCTAATGAAGAAAGTGAAATGAAAGGTTTGTGATTTCGTTAGCTAAAATTATCTCAGAAGACATGCAGTACTGCTAGATGGGCTTATAAAAACTCAGTTATGGGCGAGATCTCTGTGTGGGAAATATATTTGTTATTATTAAAGAAGCAAAAAGCCTGATCAGTTGTGCACTCCTTGTACAGTTTCAGCGGGGCTGAATAAATGAAAGGTTTAGGTTTTAATACCTAGTGGAAAATGAAAACGAAGTAATGGGATAAAGCAAAACAAATCATTCTGTCAGTAGTACTTTCTGCAATTGGGATAATGATGTAGAAAATCGTTACAATCTAAAATCCATTTTGTAGGTTATACCTGTTGAAAGGTTGGTCTCACACGTGTTTCTATTTGCATTAATTCGTTCAAACTCATAAAAATCCCAAAAGACTGCAAAACCAAAACAGCTTTCATATTTCCGGACGTGGAGGACAGGACAATCAGGCCACCAGTGCAGAGGACCTTGCAGAAGTGCTTTCTTAATTCACAAGGTGACTGTACTTTGAAGTTCAAGATTATTGGTGTAACCCAGCAAATAAAAATCGCTTTTTTCAGATCTCATGAAAGCTAGTATAATTATCTTCCCAAGTAACATACCAGATTTTATCCATTCTTAAGAAATCCGTAGTTTTCTGTATGCTGTAATATTCATATCAATGAGAAGCTCTTGAGGAAAATCCATGGGCTACCGTGGCTCTTGGCCTACCACACAATGATTTGCACGTAATAAGAGTTTATATTTTCTGGATGTGCAGAATTTGAAGCCAGTCACCTGTAAACCAGACGCACGCTCTCCAGTCCTGAAAGTATTGCCGTAGATCCTTCTTACACCATCCCTGATTTTTCAATGTCCTTTAAAAATATGGTTGGCCGAGGTGGATTTCGTATTCCAGTGTTAGTTCCGATGCTGCTGGAAATGAAAATGGAGTCGCTCTCTCGTCCGGCTGCTGCTGTGCACATGTCCATGGATTGCATTAGTGCTTTTCATCACGGCGTCCTAATGGGAGCTGGTGCTAAGCTGTTTGGCTACTGTGACCCCTAAATTACTTTCAGATGCTATTTTCCATTATGTAATCCTTTGTTCCTGCTTTCCTTCTTCCTAGCTGAACACAGAGTCACGTGTCGATGTTAAAATATGGGTTTGCTGATTGAGCCTAACGTGCTAAGGAATCCAAGCTGATTTTATGACTACCTCACCCTCCTTAATACTTATTGTGATGTCAAACTTGGTGTCGTTCACAAATGTTATCAGCAATGATTTTGTATTTCTTTCCAGACCCCATAAAACAATAATTTAATAGCATAAGACCTAAGACAAGGCCTTTAAAAGGTAATGCAACACTTAGGAGATGGCTCAAATGGTTTCATTTATAGCCAGTGTGAAAAAAATGTGTGTTGAGGAATAATTCTCAGATTCTCAGTGGTGCAGATGAATGGTGAGGAGCAGTGCTTGTGATATTATTAATGGCCAACGTGGTGCAATAAAACCCCGCTTTGCCTCCAGCTCAGAAAAAAAAAAAAAAATTTAAAAAGGAAGCATTTTAAGGGTAAAAATGAGGTAAATGTTGGTAGCTAACTCAGCCAGCTGGTCTCTCTCCCTGTGCTCCCGCTGTAGTTAATGGAGGGAGAAGGGCTCTTCTGCCGTCGGCGCGGCTAGGCCTTGGGCAGACAGAATCGCCTCCCGTCTCTGCGGACCGCTGAAGGATTTCAGCTATCGTCCGTGCCTGATGGTGGGGGATGTGAATTACTCCTTCCCCAGAGCTGTTAAATAATAATCTTCACTTTTTATGGCTCTCTAATTTGAGGTGCTGAGCACCTATGAAACTCCCTCAATAAATAACGTAAAGAACCTGCATTAACATCTTAACGTGCAGGAGCCATTTTAGGCGTTAGGGTAGCGACAGCGCTAACATTTCACAAGCAGCCCTAATGCTTCCCCTGCCTGCGTTCGTTTTACAGTGATCTTTAATTTCCTGATTGCACACTGCTTTCCAAATAATACAATGGACTGTATACACATTTCATAGAAATGTATAGCGTAGCATAAGCAAAACTACATAATATTCCTATGTAATCTTCTGCTTGTACAATGTTTTAGAATAACGATGTACATCTGAGGAAATGTCTAGCTCTCTTGTGTTGTTTTTTTTTTCATATAAATTAACTAATTGCTATCTAATTGCTATCTAATTGCCTTCTCTTCCAGGCTGCAATCTGCGTGCGCTTGCAGGTGTATTGGTTTTGTGTTTAACTGCTTCATTTCCAGGAATTGTACGCGTAAAGGGGTTGTAGAGTTCTGTGTAGCACAATGGTAAAATATTGAAATACATACCTTAGACAGAAGAAAGATTGTTGAAAGTTGATTAAGATCACGCGCAGAGTATGCCGTGAAGGAATGCTCCTTACTCTCGTAAACCAACGAGCGTCGTAGGGAGGTCTTGTGGTATGAGGGAGAGCAGAAAACACCAGAATCACTCTATACACCAAATTCTCCTCCTACGAATAACTTGGTTAAATTCAGGGCAGTCGGACCAGAATAAAATCTGTGCAAGATCGAAGGAAGGTCGTGTCCAGTGGATGCAGAAGGATGTGTGCAGGTGCAACTCTAGTTGTGGCATTTCCTGATTTTCTTGATTGCTAAATTGTAATGTTCTCAATACACTTGTTTCAGAGTGGGATTTCTTAAAGAAACACCACTCAGAGCTCCTTAGCACCCACAGATATGCAGCAGCCAGCATTATCATGGTTAAAAAAATACCCAGAGGAAGCATCAAGATGGGAGATGGTCACGTATGAAAACTTGAACCTGGATCCGGAGTGTTGGAGCATTTGATGAGCTAATTCGTGTAGTACACCGCAATGAATTACTCTTCTGTAACGCTTCCTCCGTACTGCAGGATGGAAGAATTGTTTTATTTGCTTGTGGGAAGGCTGAGGTTAGGTCAAGACTAACGGTTGGCAGCAGGTTGACCCTGCAGGTATTTTCACAGGAGAGCTTAGCTCTGTGTTACAGCTGCCCTGAGCAGTGCGTGATTCCTCAATCTACCCAACTGATCTTGCAAAAGATGAGCCGGGATCCTTCCTTGGAGGGCTTTGGTGCTTTTTGCTGCAAGGATAGGGTTGGTAGGTGTCCACCTCTCAGGCCTGCTGACACAGTGGTATGGTTATGCATTTGGGAATGTCTGGAGAGGCTTATTGGGATGCAGCCTGTGGCTATATCTGGGCTGATAAACATTGCCAGGGCACAGATGCAGGCACTGCACTGCCACTGTTCCTATTGTTTGGGTGGTCCTGGCACAGTTTTGGCCCTGGTGAACCTTCCAGACCCTTCCTAAGCGCGGTCTGGGAGCTGGCACATGCTAGAGACCGTTCCCAAAAGGCAGTTTGGATCCTGCTACCCAGTTCTGGAGCGTAGGAGAGCATGGGCACATCCAGACCATGCCAGCTGGCCTCCAGCACCAGGTTATGTGAGATGTGGAGGTGCAAATTTTCGGTCTGCAGTTTGTGCGAAGTTCTCTTGTGGAGCTCCCATCCTTTGGGGCAGGATCCAGCACAGCTACTTTTAGGCACCGCAAAGTGAGACATCTCATCTAAGCTCCCGAACTGGGTGCCTGCTGGAGTGCCGAAAGCTGGGCTTCACCGAAGGGCGATTCATCCCACTGAGTTACCAATTCGGGAAAGACCCACAGCGGGTGACGAGCGCTCCCCTCTGACGGCAGAGCGGGTGTCGATGTCGATGGGACGGCAGATGCCTACGGCAGGAAGATGGTAGGAATGGAGGTGGATGCACCACCAGCATGCACCACCAGCTCGCTTACATCTCTGATAACTCGCCTCCAAAAAGTGCTGATTGGGAGAAGAAAACTTTCAGCTAATTACTGTCATTTTTAATTTTTTTTTTTAATTTTTTTTTTTTTTTTCCCCTGCAAGCTCTGACTACTGTTCTTAATTTCCTGACCAGCTTGCGCCCTTCCCCCGTGCCTCTCCGAGCATCTGTGGTCGTTTCAAATTGAGCTGTACTACCTGCTGCTCCGACTTTCTAACATACCATACCAGTTGGTTTGCCAAACAGTGAACTGCCAGCCATCTGCCATCCGAATCAGAATTTACATTGTTTCATCTTAAAATAACGCCTTCAGAATATCAAGTAACTCTCGGCGTCAGGTTTTGCGAGCTGAAAATCGGCCAGGATTAAAAACAAATACCAAATGTGCCTCCGAAAGGAGCGGTGAGGGGAGGCGGGGGGAAAGTTGGAGAGGTAAAGTTTTTAATCTGCTGTTTACCTGATCTGAAGTGAGACAATAAGGCTGATAATTTTAACCTCGCAAGTGTAATCTTAACATGGAAAAAGTTTTGTGGTAGCTGGCACGGTGGAGCAGGGGAACGGGGACTGGTTTCTGTGCATTGCGTGGTACTCTGTGACATTTTCTTGAGTTAAATACACCTTGGGCCTCATTTCACAGTCTTCAAATGCTGCAAACTGAGTATTCACGAGTTCTTGGAGTACTCTGGCCTTAGGTCTGCTCTTTGAATGTACAGGTTTAGTGACTAGGGCCACGCAGCTGCTGAGAGGGCTGGAGCAGCTCTGCTGTGAGGCCAGGCTGGGAGAGCTGGGGCTGTTCAGCCTGGAGAAGAGGAGGCTGCGGGGAGAGCTGAGAGCGGCTCCCAGTGCCCAAAGGGGGCTGCAGGGAAGGTGGGGAGAGACTCTGCAGCAGGGCCTGGGGGGACAGGATGAGGGGTCGTGGTTTCAAAACAGAGAGAGGTAGATTCAGACTGGGCATAAGGAAGAAATTTTTACACTGAGGATCGTGGAACACTGGCCCAGGTTGCCCAGAGAGGTGGTGGATGCCCCATCCCTGGAAACATTCCAGGCCAGGTTGTTTGGGGCTCTGAGCAACCTGATGTGGTTGGAGATGTCCCTGCTCCTGGCAGGGGGTTGGACTGGATGGGCCTTGAACGCTCCCTTCCCACCCAAACCATTCTATGATTTTATGACTACAGCAGCTAGCTGTAAATTAATGAGTCAATGGTGGCAGAGTATTAATTTAGTGGAGATCTAATTTGCCTGACTCCTTAATCGCAGTCATTAAGAGGAAAAATAATAAATTTACTAAAAATACGAAACACATTCTACTATTTGATATTAAATA
>WHYT01017364.1:86152-121781 GCA_009806455.1 Tetrax tetrax | reverse complement strand
TTTTTTTTTTTTTTTTTTTTTTTCCCCTTTTTATCATAATATCATCTGCTTGGGATGTTCTGAGAAAAATGCAACAAGCTATGATAAATCACCTTGTCAAGTTACCGGTAACTCAAGCTGTTGCCGAAGTTAAAGATAAAAATCCAGCAAGAGGCTTTGTGGGGAAGGAAGGTGGGGGAAGGAGTTTGGTTCCTCAGCTCCTGCGTCTCTTTTATGTCTGCAATGAATCTACGGGTGGGATGAAATGTGGGGGATGTGTCAACCTTGCTGTTGTTCCTAATGAATCAAGAAGCTATTTTGAAGCGTTTCTCTGTCTCTCAGGAGCTCTTGCGACGTTCGATAGACATTTTGAATCGCTCTGCCTTTTCGACCCGCGCCTGCCGCGCAGTAAAATACGTTAAGTTTAGCACAGCGCGTGTTATCGCGTCAAAGGGTTGAGCAGACCTGACTGCAAACTTTATAGGGCCTGTTGCAGTCCGAGGTTTGATGGCGTCCACAGAAAGCAGAGGCCAAACACTGGTGGTTCTGCAGATGTTGTGTCCGTATTTGTTGTCAGGGACCTCCAAGGGGAAAATAAGCTTTCTCCTTTTCTCTTGGAGAAGATGGGCATGGACACGGGTCTTCCCAAGACCTGTTAAGACCAGTCAGTCTGTAAATAACAGAGGTCTTAGAATTTCCCTTCGTTATCCCTTCAAGCCAAAAAAAAAAGAGTTCTGGCAGAGCTGGAGCACCCTCCTTTCGTAGCCGGTACATCTGCGCGCAAATAAAGAGCAACCACATCCTTTGAGAATGAGGGACTTTGCTTTCAGACGAAAGGAAAAGGACACAGAAACCCCAGATATAAAGGCAGGACGCAGTATGTGTGTCTTTTTTATGGGAGCGGCCATCTTAAACTGAAATACTTCTCTGAATTGCAGCTCCTCGTGGCAGACGGGTAGGAAAACTGCCTGGATACTGAGAGATGTACATGGAAATGAAAAGGAGAACAGATCCGTCATTACAGATAAAGTAAATTACTAAGTTTTAAAATAGTTTTTCACCCGTTCACGTGTTTTTGGCACACATGGGGCTCGGCCAGGCAATCCCTGGCTGCCGTAAACAAGCTGACAGAGGCCAAGAACCGTTCCGAGTGTATAATCGGCACGTGGAAACGCGTCTTCAGGGCCTAAGAGAGGTTAATGGGATGGATGCGAGCTGTGTCATAACGTTTAGCCTCTGGGCCATGGAGCAGTCTCAGGTGCATTTTATGAAATGCAGGAATCGGTGAGCACAAAGGCTGTGACTTCCCCCACAAAAGAGTTCCTTGTCATAATCCTTTGCAGGAGAAAAATTATTAGCTTACCCTCACGCATGGTATTAGCAAGAATGGTGTTTTGGTGGAAGTTAAACTGGGTAATAGATGTACTTTAAGCAGCGGAATAGCAGGAGAAATGCTTGCTCTGAAACACAATTACCAATCCCGGCTTTGCACAGATGCTCGTATGGGGCCTGTGTTGTGTAACGCCAGATGCGAAAATACCCCTTTGTTCAACAGTTCGACACAGTTTGTTCAACAGACGGTGACAATTCCATATCAGATTCTGTCGGCTGAGCTCGTCTATAAATTATTGAAATGGCCTGGGATTTCCCTGCCTGGGAGATAACCTCTTTTTATCCGCGCTGCGTACCTAGAGCGGAGGCCGGTGATGCTCCCCGTCTGCGCGTCCCTTGGAAGAAAGCTGGAGGCAATGTGCTCCAGTTGCTTTTGAAATCTCCAACCAACCCTTGCTCTCAAGGGGGATAAACAATCTCCAGGACACGCTGCGAAACTCGGGGGCTTGTGGGAGACAAATGCCATTGATCAGCATTATTTAGAGGAAGGGAGGTTTTTTTCCTCCACAATTTCTTCTGGTAAAAGCTAAGAATTCATACTGTGGCTTCATCTGGCTGAGTTTTTAAATTGCTGCAGAACATACTTTGTTTTGCACCCTTGTGTGTACCTTCCTGATGCCAAGTTCAGTTTTGTAAGCTCCTCGGGGCAGAGACCCATCAGCCCTCATTATCCCGACACGAGCCGTGCACACCCTTGCTGCTCTCTATATATAAAAAAAATCATCTTGCATATAAAACCAGGGTTGTCATGGTGATTTGAAACTCCCTGAAAGCTTGCTGTAAAGCAATTAATCTTATGCACATATCTACACTTATTTAAAATCGACCATACGACAAGTCACCTCATATGTAATGGCACCCAGCCCACCCCTGAGGGAGCAAAAAAAAATCTGCATTGGCTGTGCTGCCGCCTTTTTGGGGGAGTAATATTTGGAGCGTCGAACTGCTTTTGACCTCACCTGACTGCCAGATGCTGTCAGCTATTCCCACAACCCTGAGAACAGTCCTCCTCATTTATAATTTAAAAATTAAATGTCATTGCTTTTTGTTGGGGTTCGGGGCTCACGCGGAGGAAGGGCTTGTCTGTAATTCTTAATGACACCTCAAAGTTCAGCATGAGGGTGGGAAGCTGCTGTTTCCTCCGTGTAGTATATTCCTTAAATATTCAATGAAGCGACAACCAGAGGAGGAAAAAAAAAAAAAGGATTAACTTAGTTTTGCCATTCCTATAAAAATGCTCTGTAGGGAGCAGTTCAGCTCCTGTGGAAGTTGGTGGGGTGGGATCAAGCCTTGAGAAGTCACTGTGAAACAAAAAGGAGGTAGAAGTATTAATATTTAATTTTCAAACACTGTAATTTATGTGCTTGTCCTGAGGAGAGCTCTTTCTGTACCCATCATTAAGTGCAAAACATACAATTCTTTCCACATCTGTATGGAAACTTAGTCTGTAGGTAAAGACAAGACGTTCCTGAGTAATATTGCACAACAGAAAGGAAATTGTACTGTAATAAAATGGAATTATGACTTCATCCTAAAAGCAACCGTACTGTACTCCAGCTCTTTTCTGGTCACTGTTGTGTTCCATGCATGCTAAAAAGCCCCAGATACCATGGGTGTGATAGGGTTGCCATCCCATAGTTGATTTATTTTACAATTTTATTTTACAGAGGAGGACTCTCTTTTTGAATGTCATTGCATTTGAACTGCCAAAACAATCGTCTGTGCAGTACCAATTAGCTTCTCAAATGGTGATTGGGAGAGAGCAAATAATGGTTAATTCGTGGCGTTTGCTTCAGACGACAAATGTAACGTGCTCAAGTTCTGAGGAGTTTAGCAGCATTGTGAGGAATTCCCTAAAATATGTTCTGGCACTCCCACTTACAGGGTTCCCACAGAGCTGCCGAGCCCGTATTGCTCTTTCCATGTCCAGTCCGTAGATGGATTGGTCTTCTGCCTCCCTCATTAACGACTGGGCAATACTGCACCCAACTCAAGCCTACGTGGTTTTCCTTGCTGTGTTCACCTGTCAGTGAGTATTTCAACCTGCAGCTGGTGGTCCTTTGTGTTGAACACATTTTATCATTCATGCTGAGAGAGTTGGGGCTGTTCAGCCTGGAGAAGAGGAGGCTCCGGGGAGACCTGATAGCGGTCTTCCAGTACCTCAAGGGGGCCTACAGGAAGGATGGGGACAGGCTGTTCAGTAGGGCCTGTTGTGATAGGACAAGGGGTAATGGGTTTAAATTAGAAGGAGGGAGGTTTAGATTAGATATTAGAAAAAAAATTTTCACAATGAGAGTTGTAGAGCACTGGCACAGGTTGCCCAGAGAGGTGGTGGATGCCCCATCCCTGGAAACATTCAAGGCCAGGCTGGATGGGGCTCTGAGCAACCTGATCTAGTCAGGGAGGTCCCTGCTTCTTGCAGGGGGGTTGGACTGGATGACCTTTGAAGGTCCCTTCCAACTCTAACCATTCTATGATTCTATGATTCTATCACCGAAGGTACCAAACTCTCAGCGTGTTTCGGCAACGGGAAGGACCAGTTTCAAGACGTGATGTACAGAACAGGGGTTGTACATCTTTTAAGCAAGGGGAAGAAGGCAGGGGTACTTCAGTGACCTTTATTTATGGGTCCTTCAAGCAGCGTGGTTCTAGGTTGAGTTCTTGTGACTGTGCTGGTGTTAGCATCAGGGAGGGTTTTGCTTCTTTCTCTGGAGCAGCACTGACAAACGAGGACTTGAAACAGATTCTGTTCCCCTGTTAACAGCAAATGAGAATTAATAGCACTTCTCTTAATTATCTCCTTCAGAAAAAAAAAAAAAAAAAGAGTTATACTGAAAAAAGGCAGAGTCTGCAGGATCAGACCAATTTATGATAAGGAAAAAAAACCAACCGTAATCCTTATATTCAGCAAAATACCTCTTAGGATAACACCGGCCTTTTGGGAAGAAGCATAAAGGTGTGCAGGAGAACTCAGGGGGGTGGGTACATTTGGTGTTGATTTGGTGTTTCGGCGTATGTCAGGGGATTGGATGTTACCCTTCAAAAGGGGCAAAACACTGGGCTCTGGATTGGTGTGTTCTGGTTTTCTTCTGTGAAGCCACTGAGAACAGGGAAGGGATTAAATAAATGAAAAAAAAAGATCCAAGAAAGCTACTTTTTGTTCACTACTCAAATTCTTTTCCTTTCTCTGGTTTAGGGATGAATTTCCCTTTTCAAGGAGAAGAGGGATATGCAGTGCGTTCACTCCTGTCTCATCCTTTCCTGATGGAAATGAAAAGAAGCTACAGTCCATCTTTTGGACCACATTTCCCTCTATTCCTTCTCCATTCTTTTCATTATGCTTTGAATTTCTCATTTTTTCTTCGCTGGCATGTCTTCCTCTCCCTTCATCTTCCTCACCTTTGTTCTTTGCTTGTTCCTTGCTAACACTTGTTACTATATGTACAGTATTTATGAACGGAAAAGCTTTCACGCAGTACCTGTGTTTCTTGACGAGCTAAGTGCTTTCTCCGTTACGCGCCGAGTCTGACAGACACGTGCCTCTGGCTTGTTAATCTCGTCGAGTGAGGTTCGTTATGAGTGTGCGCTATTAGAAAACAGGAAAATGCTTACTTATAATTACTGTTCTCTAAAGGTTGCCTTGTCTGTGGACTCAGATTCATCATCAGCTTTGTTGTAGAAAGTGAAAATCTGTTTCTGTTAGTAGGGCTGGCCCTTATTAGACCAAGCAGCAGTCAACAGTGGCTTTAGAAGATCTACGCTGCTTTTTTAGGTGGTAGGGGCACCTCTGCATTCGTACTGAAGACCTGAAGACTGGATTCAGAGGTCCTCGGTCTTGTCCGTGTCGCACCACAGATAAAGCACACATGCAGATGGAAACTGTCGCCACAAATTCCCGCAGGGGAACTCAGTAGCTTCATCCTACTCTATTTCCATACCTGGAAGCATAACTCTCAACTCCAGGTATTGTCCTAAAGAAACAGGGTCATCTGTTATGACTCCTCCACGTCCACTCTGACCTTGCTGCCTCTGGATGCTTTGCCAAGTTGCTTAATGTGAGGAGTAAGAATGTAAAAAGAAAAAGGCAGCAGGAATCTCAACAGAAATCAAAAGACTTGCCTTAGCAGGAGGTAGCCCTATTATCCTTCTGAGGTCCAACACGAAGGGTGCTTCCAGCCTAGCTTCATGCTGCAAGTGATTCTGGTGGACACACTTCACTGAGAACATCATATGTGGGTGTCACACGTAGGATGTCATATATAGGATGACATGTAGGATGGTCTCCAGTGACCTGTTTATTCTTGATGTTCTTTGCTAGTGACAGTGGGGAACAGGAAAGCTCCTTCATTGGATTTGCAGGGCCAGCTTTGGAGCAGAGCCACAGAAATTGGTGAAGACCTGGTTACTAGAAAGTCTGTGCAGGTGGCAGATGGTCTGTTCTTTAGTGGATGTCACTACCAGAGCCAGCTTACTGTTAGGTGGTGAATCTTACAGGGCTGTGACCTCTTAGTCAATGGAAGTCCCATCAGATCGGTGGCCTGCCAGCAGTAAGTAAAGGCCTTCTCAAGACTGTGTGACACTTTTGTCTTCTCTGGAGGCAGCTTTTAAAGGCTTGAATGTCCTCGCTGTGCGAGCTATCAGATCAGATCCGTAATCTATGGATTCCATCATGAGCAGCCAGAGGTGATAGAGGACTTTGTGGGACTTTCCATGCCCAACCCAATTTACGACTCTAGGTATAGCCTGGGTGTTTCAGACGGAGTCCAGGCAAGCATCTGGTCAAGGTGAATCCTCTGAGGAATGTCTTTAGGCCTGGGAGCCCTTGTCCTCGGGCTACCAGATGAACGAGCTCCTATTGCACCCTTAGAGGCACCCTAAAACGGCCTCTGGGTGGATGTCTGGGGAGCGTGGTCTCACAGATGTTACTGAGGGTGTTATTGCAGGGCAATTTAGATGCAACCTAAATATGCCTGGAGTCATGTCTTCAGTCATATTAGTCTTAAAAGAAAGAAGGTCCACCTAAGTAAAATAAGAAGTCATTTTGCCTCACTCTGGGAGCCGTACAGCCCAGCAGTAAAAGGAAGTTGTGGAACAGTCACTAAAACGCCACAGAGAAGAGGGTTTAAAGGGACTTACAAGAACTCTGTTCACTATGATGTCCCACTGGTTTAACGGTGGAAGATCAGCTGAAGGTCGTAATGATGTTTTTACTTGTGTGTGATGCTGAGATGACCGATTCTAAAGTTTTGAGGAAACCTGAAAATGACTTTTCTTTAAAAACTCCCATTTTCAGTATAATCCTGAATTCAGTCCGTTCCCCAACGTGCAGGGAGGTTCGTGAACAAAAAGGGTCTGATGCCTTCACAACTTTCTAATCTACAGCAGCAGCACTGGGAGTATGGGGAAGTGCTACCCATGGATGTCCGACGCATCCTTCTCATGGATGCAGAGGGACTGCATCTCTCTGAGAATCACACGACACCTGGAACGTGGAGCTCAGATGGGAACAGATTTCACCACAGGGAACACTGGGATAAGCAACAGGGAAATGCGAGCAATTTTAAGTTGCACATTTTCACTCTGGGAAGCCAAGGAAGTCAAAGGTGGAACTGAAACGTGAATCCCTCAACCTGTCCTCTCGCCGTTATAAATTGCCGTGCTCTCTAGCAGAGCCATCCCAGGCTGTTCTGGAGTGTATAGATGTGTGAAAGGTTGCGGAAAAAGATTATTTAAGAAACAGTATGCAGTGATCTGATAAAAGATGACAACATAATTAATATCCTCAAGGAGGCAGAGTTAAAGCTCTATGAGCCTTGCATTTCTCATTTCCTGACTTTTGAGTGCTTAACTGTGCATATTTAATGTTATATTAAAATAAAGGAGAGGTGCAGATTAGAAGCAAAGAGTCCCTTTCCTGCTACTTGAGGATATCCAATTATTTCATGGAAGATGCATTGTTTTGATGATATCTGCATGATGCGAGTTGAAGTGACATCAGCTATGATCCACATTTATAATTCTAATTTATAATACTATATTAAAAGTTTGGGCTGTGCATTGTTCTATCCAGTATCCGAGTTCATGCTACTTTTTGGCAGGCAGGAGCTAAATATGAAATCAGAAGAGTGTTGTTCTGATTGGAAATAAAAAGAGGCCAAGACTGTTTGGCTGCTCTGCAACGTTCTGTTTCACTGAGCAACTGGTTAGGACTGGGGAGGAAAACACGGTCTGGGGAAGTGACCTAGAATGTGTTAATAACTTTGTCGCTGGGGATGTTGGAGCTCCGTTAGGGTAAGACTTGTCTGAAATGAGGTGAAGCTGCTTAGAAACAGATTTCCAAACATAAGGGTCGGCAGTGACTTTTTGAGAAGCGATGGGGAAGGAGCTCAGTGGGGATTATTCCCAGAGACGGCGCTGAGACACTCTGCAAATGTTTCCTCTTATAACTTCTTAAAAGGAAAAAGGGAGTTCACAGCAGGCATCCTAGGTGGAGTGTCGCTGGCTTGCTCTTTAATATGCCTTGCTGGCTGTGCTGCCACCTTCCAGCTCCAGCATCTCCGGTGTAAAAGTCACAAGTCTGCACAGCCTTGCAGATGGAAGATCCACATTAAATAACGAAATCCAAAATCAATGTGCAGCACTTGGAGGAGGTGGCGTACTGAGGTGTTGCTGCAAATAATGGCAAGACTGTCGCTGTCGGTGTCCATTACCCTGTGCTTGCCAACTCTGGGGAATGTGAGTTATTTTCTGTGCTGCGAGGAGGGCAGCTACGTGAGCATCTCTCTGCTTGAACATGGGAGAGTTGGTGGGGACTGTGAACTATGATGGCAGCTCTGTTTCCTTTTGAATAGCTAAAGCACGCTCTCGTCCTTGTGCTCTCAGAGCACCAGGGCTTTTTCCTCACCTCCAGAACTTTGTGTACAAGGCACCCATGAATCATAGAATCAGAGAATCAGAGAATCATAGAATGGTTAGGGTTGGAAGGGACCTTCAAAGGCCACCCAGTCCAACCCCCTGCAAGGAGCAGGGACATCTCCAACCACATCAGGTTGCTCAGAGCCCCGGCCAACCTGGCCTGGAATGTTTCCAGGGATGGGGCATCCACCACCTCTCTGGGCAACCTGGGACAGGGCTCCACCACCCTTATTGTAAAAAAAAAAATTCCTAATATCTAATCTAAATCTACCTCCGTCTGTTTTGAAACCGTTACCCCTTGTCCTGTCACCCCAGGCCCTGCTGCAGAGTCTCTCCCCACCTTCCCTGCAGCCCCCTTTGGGCACTGGGAGCCGCTCTCAGCTCTCCCCGGAGCCTCCTCTTCTCCAGGCTGAACAGCCCCAGCTCTCCCAGCCTGGCCTCACAGCAGAGCTGCTCCAGCCCTCTCAGCATCTGCGTGGTCTCCTCTGCACCCTCTCCAACAGCTCCACGGCCTTCTGATGTTGGGGGCTTCAGAACTTGACGCAGTGCTGCAGGTGGGATCTCTATCAGGGGACCTTATCAGAGTACCAACCCTTTGTTACAAAGAACTGACCAAGAAACAGAAGTGCCTTGGCTGTAGGGGGTGATAGATTATTTTTAGGGAACTTCAGGAGATATAAGGCTGCTGCATGTATTATATTGAAATTTGCACACAACGACATAGCCACAAGTCTCCAAAGACTGCTCCCCATAATAAGTATTCTTATGAGATCAATAAAATGTCTGGACAAGTGTGAAGAAGAGACTGGAATGTGCACAAATGGATTTAATGGGCATTTTGATGGTCCCTGGCACTTTCTATGTATGCAAACCTGGAATAATTGTAGTTATAGATGTAGACCTAAAACAAGCGGGAATCAGGTTAGAATCAGGTCTGTTCTGTGGGCAGGAGATTGCAAATGGCTTTCTACTGTCGTGTGGCAATTTTTCAGTCACCCAATCTGTTGTTCTGGAAGGCTGAAAATTGTACAAATTGCATAAAAACACCGGACCAGATGTGTTGCATCTGACTAAAGGTCTGCCCAGCCCACTGCTCTGATGGCATCTCTCTAGGCTGGATCCTCACCTAGCATCCATCACTGTCACACCTTGGTGGCCGTGGCTGGTCTACTGGCGTTTTGATAATGTGTTGGAGGATGTTGACTTTGTTATAGCTTCTCTGGAGTTCTGGTTCATGTGGCAGGAGGAAAGGTGTGCCTTTCCCTCAGCCTAAAACTGAAGCATGGGTCAACCTCCTGGGGTGTGATGGGAGAAAGCCAAAAGCAGGCAAGTTTGGACATAAGGTGAATGCAGCAGGAGATCATAGAGTCATAGGATCGCTTATGTTGGAGAAGACCTTTAAGATCAACAAGTCCAACCATTAACCTAACACTGCCAAGTCCACCACTAAACCATGTTCCTAAGCACCACATCTGCACATCTTTTAAACACCTCCAGGGATGGTGACTCAACCACCTCCCTGGGCAGCCTGTTCCAGTGCTTGATAACCCCTTTAGTGAAGAAATTTTTCCTAATATCCAATCTAAACCTCCCCAGGCACAACTTGAGGCCATTTCCTCTCCTATCACTTGTTACTTAGGAAAAGAGACCGACACCCACCTGGCTACAGCCTCCTTTCAGGCAGTTGTAGAGAGCAGTGAGGTCTCCTCTCAGCCTCCTTTTCTCCAGGCTAAACAACCGCAGTTCCCTCAGCCACTCCTCATAAGACTTGTTCTCCAGACCCCTCAGCAGCTTCATTGCCCTTCTTTGGATGCACTCCAGCACCTCAATGTATTTCTTGTAGCGAGGGGCCCAAAACTGAACACAATATGCGAGGTGCATCCAATGAGGTGAGATCTGCAGGTTAGGAAGGGAGCCTGAGTGCCCAGGCTGCCCATGATTCCTTTCCCAAAGGTATTAGGAGGAAAAGGGCAAGCTCCAGGTGCTGGAAGATTGTGATGTTTGGGTTATCGTCATTCTTTTTTAATTGAGTCACATATCCTACTCCTTCAGTAGGTGGATCACAACACATGCTCTTGCCACACCTTGGAGAAGAAGAGCAGCTCTGAGAAATGTATCACCTGCTTTTTTGAAGAGAATAGTTATTCTCTTGCAGATTTGGAGCAGATTTAAGAAGGAGTGAGGAGCCCTTCTCTATAGATCTCATTGACTCCAGTACTTTTCATGCACGGTGGAGCAGGCTTTGAGGACCCACTTGGTTGACCAGGTTGGAATGGAGCTCTTGCTGGAGCTCTTGCTTAGCCCAGGTTCTCATAAGCCCTTTGCTCAAGTGTCCACTAGCAAATCCTAGCCATCTAGCACCTTGCTCTGATGTCTTACTCCATGTTCTGAGACATGCACAGTCTAAGTTTTCTGCTAAAGATCAGGGATCTCCATCATCTGAGCCTGGTGCTGCTCCTCAGCAGGATTTACAAGACCTCATGGTGGCTGATGACGTGGGATAAGGAGAGATTTAAATGCCATAGGGAAGCCTGGCCAGACCAGAGGAGGAACATTTGCCCTGAACCCTGCTTGGATGTGGCTGTGGCCAGTAGAGGAGAAAGGAAGTCTTTAGGTTGACACTGCTACCAGAAAACTTGAAAGGTTGTTTGAGAGGCTACACTATGTGAAAAAAAAACCAACCCTACAGTTAGAACAAAGGAAAACACCTCACTCTCAGTAACTTCCTTCCATTAAAATACAATAAAAGCAAATAATAATTTATTTTATAAGCCATAGTTATTTTCTGGTCACTGGTGGTATCTGCTACATTTATACTACTGATAAAGAGGGCAGCCACTGCAGCTGCAAAGACTGGTTGCCAGGTATGGAAATAATAAGGCCAAAAAGCTGTCATGGGCTGAAACTTTGGAGAAGAAATTTCTGTGAATGCAAAACGTCGAGGCTCTGAGTCAGGACTCTTCAGTACTATCACTGCCTCTGCCAGAAGACTGCTATGTAGGACACCGCAGCTTGTTTTCCGCTCACGCCTAGTTTGCACCAAAATAACTCTGCTGACATCAAAGGCCCTACCCTGCGTCTGAGCTGCAGCAAAGAGAGGAGGAGGAGGAGGAGGAGGAACAGACGCTTCAGGTGCAGTCGCATGTTGCAGTCAAGCAATGCGCACAACCATCTGCTGTTGGAAGGGGCGATCCTGACTTCTCTCTTCTGCTGTCCTCTTCCACCCCGGCTTTTTCACCAGCACTCATGTGAGACTGTGCTGAGCCACTTCAGAGAACTAAACTGGCAGAATATTTTGTACTCTTTTGTGGGGTAGTTTTCCACTGATACAATTCCCTGGGCATTTTTTACGCTGAGGGTGGTGGAGCACTGGCCCAGGTTGCCCAGAGAGGTGGTGGATGCCCCATCCCTGGAAACATTCCAGGCCAGGTTGGCCGGGGCTCTGAGCAACCTGATGTGGTTGGAGATGTCCCTGCTCCTGGCAGGGGGTTGGACTAGATGACCTTTGAAGGTCCCTTCCCACCCAAACCATTCTGTGATTCTAAGTTGACCAGAATGTAAGCACTGACCTGAGGAAACTGGGAGTGTGTGAACGAGAGCAATGGCGAGAGGTCTGAGCAGGACTGTCCATTACAGCAGCATCTGCTCCTCTGTTCAGCTGATGCTAGCACCTCAGCTTGTTTTACAGATTTTTAAGTAAAGTAATGTTTGGTATGATGCTTCACTAATCTCCAAGGATGTTGAAGCAGAGGTAGGTTTTGTAAGTTGTAAGTTAAAAAAGTGCCTTTGCTAATATACTGTAGTGAAGAGAAACAATCTTTCTTTGGGTAAATGCAAAGGAATAGTTTATCAAAAGAGAAAAATTTATTATGTGTCATTTGATCCACACTGACTGGCAGAATCAATTCAAATGACCTGACAATATTCGCTGTTGATTAAGAGCCTGCATAGTAAAAAACGAGCTGAATAGAACCCATTTAGCTTCCATACTGTGTGAAACAGAGAAGAACAGAAGTATGAGTGCAGATTTTGAAAATTTGACCCAATTAGTAGGGCCAGATACAGAAGTCCTCACTCAGATCTTGACAAGCTCTTATTGTAGCAAAATTTACAGGTCTTATTTCCTGACTGAATCCAACGGAGTTTGCCTGAAAACCATTAAGTTAATTTTTTAGAACACTGATTTCAGTGACGTCTTTGAATGAGTAAGATCTAAGTCTGAATTCAAGTTTTAACCCTTAATTCTTTGTTTGTAAGAATACACACTATCCAGCACTGAAAACATCAGTCCTTTCTTATAAATGTAAAATTGATACCACGATACTTGATGAAGTTTATGCTCAGGGAATCATTTGTTTGTTGAAGAGCTGATCCATGTGTCTGACGGATGAACTTGCTAGTGGCTAAATAAATAAGATTGAGGCTGCCACATTAAATTTGCTGGTGTCACAAGCAATAGAGCTAAGCGTCCTAGAAGTAATTACAGGTGAGTGGACCAATGTACTCTTACAAATGTAATGTCCATTAAGACATTTTCCATCGCATTCTCTCTTACAACTCTGGGTGTTTTATTGATGCAGAGCTAAATCAAGTATCTGCCGTCACTACATCCTCTTCTTCCACCCCCAGCTGGCATTTCATGCAGCACATGTTGCAGTTTGCTTTGTGAACAGAAGTCTTTTCATCTACTGGAAAGCAGAAAAATGCCATAGGTGACATAGTTTAGCAGCATTTAACCCATTAAATAGCTCTCTAAACTGCTGCAGATGGGAAAAAGAGAGTCCTGTATGCACATCAAAGCTACAGGAGAACACATTTTCCTTTCAGAAATGAGCACTGCATTTTCCGTGCACATAGTTTAAATAGAATAGAAACTTGGGTCTGGAAAGGGTTCCCTAGGTCATCTAATTTGGTTCCTTGTTATTCTGGGTAGCCGTCTCATCAAATTCTTCCCATAAATGAATTGAGTCCCATTTAACATCTAGTGAGGTTTTTCTCTCAGCCGTTCCAATTGGGAGTCTATTTCCTAACTTAATTTATTTGAGAGTGATTTCTTTCTTTTTTTTTTTTTTAAAAAATTTACAGCTTAAGTTTCTTCATGGCCAGTTTATCCTGTGGTTCAGATTCTGTCACAAACCATGTCCACATCTGTTGGTTGATCACTGGCCTTGGACAGAGTACAGTTTAATTTAGAAGACTAGGATAGCATGGTGTGGCGATGCTTCTTTGCCAGATGGTACCATTTTTTTTTTCAGAAGAAAGCTGTCAGTCACTGCCTGTTGGATTAATTCTTTATGCCAACAACTACAAAGTTGTGGCACAACAAAGCTGATTGTAGGCAAATTGGGAGGTTGAAGCCATGGAGGGTTAGAGATATACCTATACGGAGAGAACGACTGGGCTTCTCATCTGTGTTGCCACTTTGACTAACATGTCCTGTTGTCCAAACATGTGGTAGAGTGCTGTATGCCTTTTTGATAGGTGGGGCAAAAGTAAGGCTGCGGATTCCCTGATAGAGCACAAATATTTGAATGCAGCTATGAGTAGCCAACAAGATGGGACAAGCTGGTCTAGAGTGAAGTAGGTGGTGGTGGATGAGGTGGTGGATGCCCCATCCCTGGAAACGTTCAAGGCTGGGTTGGATGAGGCTCTGAGCAACCTGATGTGGTTAGAGATGTCCCTGCTCCTTGCAGGGGGTTGGACTGGATGGGCTTTGAAGGTCCCTTCCAACCCTAACAATTTGTGATTCTATGAAGTATAATGTTCTGCTGCCAAAGAGCAGAGGGAGAGGGTTAGTGTCAGAAGACTATGGATGCGAGGTCCTCAGATAGGTCCAGCTGGCTTGCCAGAAAATCTTCTTTTGGTAGCCAGTTTTATCTCAAAACCTTGTCAAGTCAGCAGGTGGTGGTTCAGCAGCACCCATTAACAGTGGAATCAGCTCCTAGGACTTACAGATATTGTGGAGGCAGAAATCACGTAATTCTAAAGGAAACAGCTGCAAGCATTGTTTAATGGCAGAAGAGGGATGTAAATACCAGAGCCAAAGTGTCATCAGAATGAAAAATTACTTAAGACTGCTTACCCAAGCTCACGTCATCAGCAGATAAATGAACAGAATAATGTTTTAAGCTGCTTGATAATGTACAAGTGGAAAAAAAATTAAAAACCACAACAGTGTTAAGATGGAATAGATTAAGAGAAGTCAAAAAATAGCCTCTAAAATTATACTATGTATAAGTTCTGTAATGTAAGTAAACCATTTTGGAAATATTCTTGACAGTCACACTAGCAGGCTGCTTGTCATGGGAGGAAATTATTAACCTATGTCTCTCTGTCCTAGAGATTTCTTGAATGGTTGCATCCCTGGATTGCACTTTTCTGAATAATAGGTGCATCATGTCAGTGGGGCAAAGCTGGGAGGGCAGGGTCTGGCTTCATTCGTACTATTAAAGCCCTTTACTTTTGGAAACAGAGCGGCCACTTGCAAACTGCCTTTGTGAATGATCCCTGGCCAATGCTTTCTGAAACCATGCTTGGAAAGCACGGTAAAGTGTGTTAGCTGGCGTGGGCTAAAAGCACGCCGCGGGCTGCTATAAAAGCTTTGCAGTATTGATGATTGAATTCCTCTGCCCGTGCCCTGGCACAGTTTAATTTTCTGGTGTGACTGTAGCCATATTATGTTTTATTAGCTCTGTGGATATAATTGAATAAAACAACCTTTCAGGAGCTAATGGGGCTCTCTGGGTAGACACAGTAAGCTTCAAGGAAGGTTTAGGTTGAGGACAATATCTTTGAGTGTAACTTGCTTATGTTAATTAATTAGAAAATCTGAAAGGAAGGGTGCTTAGCTCCCTTAGAGCAGAGGTGGCTGATGGGAAAGGAAGCGGTGATAACCTCACAGTCATAATGTCAAATGTTACCAGAAAAAATAGGGGTTCTCTCCTTCTTAGAGTTTTTAATAGCCGAAGATCTTGCTTTTCATGTCTGGATTTTAAGTCTTCCATTGTAATCCATTTCTAAGTGCTCCACTCTTCAAGATCAGTTGGTTGTTTCTCTGTGATATTCCAATTCTCTTTGTATTGATCTTAGAGCTCTTAGACCCCTTAGAGCTAGGGGAACTGCTGATCCCGTAGCAGTTACAAGGGACTGGAACTTGCAGGAGAAGGGTGAGGTCCTGGGAGACTGGAAAAAGGCTGGTTTGGGTGCCTATCTTAACACTAAGTGGGAAAGGAGGACCTGAAAATGTAGAGATCAACCACTCTATGTTAATTCCTAGAAATATACGGGCACAAATAATCAAAGCCTTTGCAAGCACCCGAGAAGCACAAGGAGCTAAGTAACAGTGAACGTGGACTTGTCAAGACCAAATGACATCAAACTAATCTAATTTCCTTCTGTGACAGGATAAAAAGCCTTGTGGACAGAAGAAAACTGTTAGGTGTCATGTGTCTTCGTGCAAGAAGGCTTTTGACGCTGTCCTTCGTGACATTCTTGTAAGCAAGTTAAGTCAGCAAGGTCTACGTGAAACTACTGTCAAGTCTGTATGAAATTGGCTGGAAAGCTCTAGTCAGAGAAGTTACCAGTAGTTTTGACATTTATTCTGTGTCAAAGTGGAAAGATGCGTTGAATGGAGTTGTACAGAGCACTGGTTTAGGCTAGGGAATTCAGCTGCATGTGTTTGGAGTGGAATACAGCAAGGCTAGGAGGGTATTTTGTAGGAATAGGTTTAGGGTGAGAATGGTGAATGGGACCCAGCAATGCTGTGTTCCTGGAAAAACATGCAAATGCATCCTAGGATGTATATTTATGAAGTTAGCCTACACACCATATGCACTAAAACTGCTTTATTCAGCTCTCACAAAGCCGTAGCTGTATTGCCGCACACGGTTCTGGGTGACATCCTTCAAAAAAACATACATCAGCTGGTGGGGATGTAGAGTAGAGCGATACAAATAGTCAGAAATGAGGAAAGACTGGGCAAAGGTCCATCAGGAAAGCTAGAAATTTGGCTGTTCTGTCGTGGGGCAGTAGGATGACTTACAAAAATCTGTGCAAATCATGTGATATCATGGTGGTTTTTTGCATGTTCATGTTTTGTCAACTCATTTCTGTTGTTCTGTGGCAAAGTAGTGAATGAAACAGGATTCATCCTAAGAATGTTCCTTGAGGAACTCTAGTCTTAATCTACCTTCGGTCAAATCTTGATCTAATTTAGGGTGCTTTTCTGTCATCTTTCTTTTAGCCAGCGTCCTTGTACTAATTAGCATCTTTACTTTTATGACAAATAGTTTTCCATCTGGCATGAAATCAAATACTTAAGTATTTCTAGTATTAGAAGTCACAACAGAGCTGTTCAGTCAAATTTTTCCAGAAAATTAAAAAGAACTATTAACTCTGTCCATTCTTAGAAGCTCTCATGGATGCTAATATTGCTTAAAGTGATGTATTTTAGCAGTCTGTCAGATATATTGTGTCTGCCTCTGTATGCTGAATATTTAGGGACTCAAGGTCTGCCTCCTGTATTTAGCAGTCTAAATTGAGCTGAAACGTCACAATAGCCAAGGCCATCATGTTAGTCACCTGTAATAAGGTGGGGTTCTTTGTATTTATTGTGGCCTTTCCTCTGTAATTGGACTATACCAAGAGCAGGACACAATTTACACATGGAATATAATTAATTCCTTTGGAAAAATATGACAAAATGAATTTTAGTTCCAGCATGTTTTCTTTCCAAACGGTAAGGAGTCTCAGCCTACATCATCCATTTATTCTGTGTTTTGTGAAATTTAACAGAATCGGAATCAGAGAATCAGAGAATCATAGAATGGTTTGGGTTGGAAGGGACCGTTCAAGCCCACCCAGTCCAACCCCCCTGCCAGGAGCAGGGACATCTCCAACCACATCAGGTTGCTCAGAGCCCCAAACAACCTGGCCTGGAATGTTTCCAGGGATGGGGCATCCACCGCTCTCTGGGCAACCTGGGACAGTTCTCCACCACCCTCCTTCTTCCTTATATCCAGTCTGAATCTGCCTCCTTCTATTTTAAAGCCATGACCCCTCGTCCTGTCACCCCAGGCCCTGCTGCAGAGTCTCTCCCCACCTTCCCTGCAGCCCCCTTTGGGCACTGGGAGCCGCTCTCAGCTCTCCCCGGAGCCTCCTCTTCTCCAGGCTGAACAGCCCCAGCTCTCCCAGCCTGGCCTCACAGCAGAGCTGCTCCAGCCCTCTCAGCATCTGCGTGGCCTCCTCTGGACCCTCTCCAACAGCTCCACGGCCTTCTGCTGTTGGGGGCTCACCTTTTACAGGAACTCAATTGCCTTGTTGCTAGAAGTCAGTCCCAGACCCAAAGGAAACCTGTTTCTGGATCTTGTCTTCTCCTGTTTCACTGCGCTGGAGGTGCAGAAGCGGTTAAACCTCTCTCTTTCCATCTTACACGTGCACAAACACGCACACACGTAGCCTAACACACCACTTTACACGATGTGTCTGCCTGGCAGCTCGTGGGAGTTCTGCTGGCGCGTGGGAGAGACCCGCAGGAGTCGAGCGCAGCATTAATGTGGGTTCCCAGTGGCTTACAGGGAAGCTCATTACTGACCTGGCTTGTGCGTCTTGTTCATTTACAGTAACACTTTAAATATTTAATCGATCTCTCCTTCTTTCCTGTCATGGACCATTTTCCCTCAATTGATTCCTTTTTGGGGGGCAGGGATGGTTGGAATGCATTTATGTTATTGGAATTCTATAAATTATACTCATTAAGAGGCCAGATACAATAGACCAATGTGGAATTAGTCTAAGCTTCGTACCGTGTTTTTTGCCCCAGGTTCTTAAAGCACTTCAGAAGCACTAAGTAGATAAAGGGGAAGAGCAAAGCTCTGCTGGAAGTTAAAATACTTCCTGAAGTTCCCAGGAGCTGCTGCTTAGGAGATATCACTGCAGAGGTAACAGGGTTGTCCTTTCTGTAGACCACAGCTCACGCAGCTTCAGCCTTTCTGGGATTTCTGTCATGATGGGATAGGATGCATCCTAACTAGAGGGAAGGAAAGAGGAAGGTTGGCATGAGAATCACCACTTTTTCCCAGGAAAAAGGTCTACGGTCTTCTTGGTTGCCTCTCCTGCGATTGCTCACTAGGTTGGACAATGCTGAGTCACTCGTGAGGTCGAGCAGGGTCCGTGTATTGGGTTTGACAAGGTTTTGGTAGCGGGGGGCTGCAGGGGTGGCTTCTGTGAGAACCAGCCAGAAGCTTCCCCCATGTCTGATAGAGGCAATGTCAGTGGGCTCCAAGACGGACCCACTGCTGGCCAAGGTCGAGCCCATCGGCCTCTGGGATAACATATTTAAAAACAGGGGGGAAAAAATGCTGCGCAGTGAAGCAGGCTGTCCCCCTGCAGCCCATGGAGGCCCACGGGGGAGCTGAGATCCACTTGCAGCCCGTGGAGGACTCCATGTCGGGGCAGGTGGAGGCCTGAAGGAGGCTGTGGCCTCTCTCCCCTGTCCGGCTGAGGAGGGGAGGAACAGAGCGGGGTGGGCACCGGGCCTCCAACCGGGGTCAACCCACCGCAGTCCTCGTGTTGCACAATTGAGCTGTGAAGCATCTCCTCCGTGGGTAGAGATGTACCCACTGTTTTACAAGTGGGCAAATGGAGGCACAGGCAGAGAAGGGGCCTACCCCACCCTCTTATCTACAGGCTCGTAACTCTTGTGTTGTCTTTGTGGGATGACACATTAATTTTTAGCGCAAAGGATTTGACAGCAACTTTTTGGGGTGATATTTTTAATAAGGCCTATAAGCCTTGCTTTGTAATCCTGTGAAATAGGCATCAAACGTCCTGTGCTTGTAAAGACAGCCGTAGCAGGAACGTTTACTTTACACGGCTCCCGAATGCGCTCGGGGGAATCGTGAAAACAATATCGCACCTCTGGGGGTGCGCGGAGGTCTCGGCGTACAGTTTGGCCTCGTTCTTGATGAACACGCTATCACTTCATAAACCCTAGAAAGAAAGAACTGTAGGGTATTTGCTTTTCACCAAGCCAGGCTCAGGGAAGATAATAAGAAACCTTTCGTAGCTGAAGGCAAAGGCTTTTAATCGGCAGGCAGAGGGGCTTTCAGCAAACGTGCTTTGAGATGGGATAACAAAACAGATATTCAGAGCCGCTTCGGGGCCCGGCAAGTTCTTTGCCTCTCCCGGTGAATGTGGAAATCACCTTGAAAATGTTGTTTTCAAATCAAATTAAATCCCTTGCACACTTGCTCAGTTGCTATTGATTTTTATTTTATTGATCAGCCAAGACAGGCTTGAGTATTTCGGATATGCATTTAAATTATTCCTCTGTTTTCTGGTTTTCTGCTGTCGATCTGAAATCTGAATGTCCTCAGTTAGCTGAAATAACAAATAAAATAAAAACCAACCCCAAATTTGTCCTGTTCCCTCCTAACTTAGCATGAAGTGCTATCCCACCAGTGTTTTTCTTCAAATCACGGTGGTACAGCACAGCAGAAAGAGAAAGCGAGGTTCACGCTCCGTGGGAACAGGGTATTTTCGTGTGTAGGAATATTTGCTTTTCAACACAATGCTTCGTGATACTGTCCATTGTTACACAGCTAAAACGCTCAGCCTTTGAACTCAGAAGCTAGTATCGCCGAACTGCGAGGACCGGCGCCTGTCCGACTCCATTTGTGCCATCACTATTTAAGCAGGCATTTGAAGCAGTGGGCTCTGAATACACTTAAATTGCAAAGACAAATGCTGCTGTTGTCGTTATTGATGGCGTACGTCCTTGATACGAGTGCTGTATCTCAAGGAGAGAAGTAGTCACGCCATCGTCCACTGGTGACTTTCGTGGCACCCTTCATTTCAGTTTTGTTTGGTAAGTGGTGGAGTCTTTGAATGAAGATGCAACATTTCAATTACTCTCCTCTTTTCTTTCCTGGAAACTGTCAAGGAATAAGAGCTGTGATTGTAATTGAAAATATCCCTACGAAGCCTCAAAATTATTATAACTGAAATTAAAATCTTATTCTTTAACTACTCTTAGGTTTCACCTTGAAAAATCATGCTTGACTTTGAAAGAGAGTTTCATGGCTAATGATGATCTGGTAATTTAGCAGATTTTGACCGTTCATTTTCCTATGTGGTCACAAATAAGTACCAGGGAAGTCTCAATATTCTAATTGCAAATTTCATTTGCTTTGACTCGGGCTCACCATCAGAAATTTTGGCACCTAACTGGACACAAACATAGGAATGATGGGATCTTCTGTAGTCAGTGGTGCAGAATAGGCACCTCTGGATGGCAAGGCAAATTTTAGGAGGACTGAACTGCTCTCTGGAGATGGATATCTGCTGAGGTTGACTGTGGAGTGGACCATGCTCCTAAGTTTAGGTTATGAAGAGGTCCTGATCATGCAGATGCTGCTACATCTCCTGTGGAGGAGTTAGATGGAGCCATCCCCCCGCCAGTCACCTTTTACTGACTGCTCAGAGAGACATTCAACAAAATATTTCTGTGTTCACAGAAGTTAACAGCTAAAGTAGCGAACAGATGAAAGAGAAGAAATTACTTCCAACCTCAGTCTTGCAGGTGGAGCTGGATGCTCCCCATTTTAGGGATGTCTGACAGTTCCTCTCAGAAATCTTTTCCTCAGTTGATTGATACTTCAGCAAACATCAATTGGGGGGGTGAAATTTTCCATGCCAGTTTTCTGCCTCCTCAGACTGATATTTTTAAAGATCCAGCCAAAATTGTTCAGAGAAGGAAGCTGGAGGAAAACATGTTGTTTTCAATACTAAAATATTTCTCCCAGCCTGTCTACGAGAAGCCCTGGTACATCTCTCTGCAGAGCAGAGATCTGAAATTCGGGAAGGGGGCGTCTTTTGCGCATGTTCTGCTTTTTATTTTACCGCTCTGTGGAAATTTCCCCAGCCTTTCTTAATTTAAAAAAAAAAAACCAACCCACACATTTGGGAGAGATGTCACGGTGTTTGACAGCTGAAGCCTTCAAAAGACGCTGCGGGGTAAGTGTCGTGCTGCTCTGACTGCGCGTGCCCCGTTGCCGCCGCTTGCTTTCCACCGCTACCTAAGCGACAGGGATGCTCCTTAGCGTCACGGCTGATGTTTGCTTTTTGCAAATTTGGGACCTGAGTTCTCCTGGGGTTTTAAAGCAATGGCACCCAGTGCAACGAGGAGGGACAAAATGCCTAACTAGAAGGCGAAAATGAAAAAAAAAAAATTGTATTTTAAGGGGGAAAATAAAGGATGGAGAGAGGGGAACAGGAGAGCTAATGGGATCAGAAATTGCTTAGGGATGCTCGCACACGTCGGAGAGGGAGCTGGGACCAGGAGCCTGACGGCAGGAAGCCCCCGGTACCTGGGTCTGCAGCCTGCAGAGCTTGGAGAGGGGCTGGCAGAGGAGGCGGGGATGAGGAAGGGTTCAGAGGGAAACCCAAACCACCTGGTGATGCGAGGGAGAGGCACAGCCCAAGCATAATTCCCATTGCTTGACCCAAATACTATTTGTTACACCGCAAGCCAGCACGGTGCGTATTTAAAGGCTGACAGCCTTTCTCTTTTTCCCTGTATCCCATTTTTAAGGTCCTACACACAGCCCATGATCCTGCACCTCCTTATTTCCCGGTGAACGTACAGCTTTGAGAACAACAGCCGTGTCAAGCTCAGCAGAATAAAGTGCTTGTTGCTAGATTTTAACCCAGCAATACCAGCCAACGTCCGCTTCCGTAGCGTTAGGTGTTACAAAGGAACAAGACACACGCGCTTTCAGAGAAGAAAAAGAAAGGAAATCAAGCTGCTTTCATGTATTCTTTGTAATTATTTTTCCCCTGTTGTTCAGAATTCAAGTTTAGAAAAAAAAAAAAAAGGAAAAAAAAAAAAAAAAAGGACTCGAACGTTTACTGGCAGTAATCATTTCACCATCTGCTCAGGCATGCTGCTTCCAGAACACGCGTTCTCAGCTGCTGAGCAGTCAGCTCTCCACTCCCTTTCGGAGACAGGGATGCCAGCAGTTCCTAAACTGTAACAGCATGAACAAGGCTTTTTTTTTTTTTTCCCTTTCAGTCACTGGAATTTTTTTGAAAAGGCAGGAGAGTTAGGACTTTTCACCAGATTGTTTCCAAGACTGAGCTGTTCCCCTAGTTGACGATCCTTCGTCTGAATGCATGCGAGTGGTAAAAGTGTGGAGAATGTTAATATTTTAATATTTTGGGGTACCTCAAGTGGGTTTGCTTTGTAGTAGAGCTCCACTGGCGCCTGGGCTGCTCCACCAAGGATGGATTTAGCCTTTAGTGTTCCTTTATCTGTAGCTAGAGGAAAGCTTTCCTGCTGGGATGCCCTCATGCCTGGGCACAGACGCGTTTGATTTCTCCTCTCACGAACCGTAACGCTGAGCTCAGCACCCCTCTTTCTGACGGCTTCTCCCCTTTCTCTTCTACATGGGATGGCTAAGCCAGCACCGAGCTGTTCAACATCCCGGTCTCCTCTCTGATAGCCCCAGTCCAGGAATGAATCACAGCATATAAACCAGAAGGAGGTATTTTTTCGCTACCCAATGGGCTTTGTTGGCTAAAAGGAGCTGGGACAGCCAGAGCCACCCGCTCTGCATGCTCCTGCATCGCTGCCCTTCGACTGGTGGTGAGCAGAAGCACTTAAGTAAATATATGACTAATTTGGAGGGCAGAGGGTAACATTAATTAGCTCGTCCTGTCCTTGAATGTTTCTGTGTCACTGCCTCCCTAATCTACAGCTCTTGCGTTTTCTGTTGTTGTTTCTCATGGCAATAATAACCCGCGATCTCCGTTTGTACATTTAAATTCAAAGTGAAAAAAAAACCCCATCCATCAGTGAAAGACCCCATTCAGTTTCCTCACAATATAGCCAATGCTTTGCAAAGAAATGAGCCAGAGTGAATTCAAAGCCCATTAGCCATGTCCCAGGAGACGCGAAGCTATATGCTTACAGATGTGCTTACAGATATAAATCTGCATTACGAAAAATTCGTGCTTGACCGAAGGTATTTGTTCTAAAACACACAATTTAGAGTGCGGCTTTGTACCGAGAAGTGACTCCGTGGGATGGCTTTGTGTGATTTTGTGGGTGTTTCATTGCATCAAGATCACATTTAGTCCTTTACAAGCAGAAGAAATGTTATTTCTCTGTCAGCCTCACATCCTTGCTCTGGTTTCCGTACCCAAGCAGGACGGGTGTTCTCCCGTGTAGAAATCAGGATTTTTTTGATCAGCATTTGATCCAGCTGAACTGTAATGCGGACTGCGGAGGCCGGAGCTGCAAAACCACTTTGGGAATATCCCTTGTTTCTCAAGGCAGTGTCTGTGTTTGTGCGTTAGCCTCTGTGTTTTCACCTTCGAGCACGCTCTGACACTCAGAACAGTTATTTTCTGCTGTTTAAGAAAATATCAATCTCTGAGGTTGGATGACATGCTCTTTATAAAAAGGTTATGTGAGCCAAATATTTAGCATGCTACTTTTTCACCCTGAGATGAGCTGGCCACTTTCGTAAGGCGAGCGGCTATGTCACACGGGCCGTGCAAGACAAGCTTGGCTGTGGGGCGCAAAGGCGGTGTTCACCAGAAAACTAGACAGAAACAGTCTGTGCTTGGGAGACTGGGAGAGAATGAACCGAATAACCTTATTCATTTATTTATTATTTCAAAATAGAGGGAGGTAGATTTAGATTATATATTAGGACTAACATTTTTACACTGAGGGTGATGGAACAGTGGCCCAGGTTTCCCAGAGAGGTGATGGATGCCCCATCCCTGGAAACATTCCAGGCCAGGTTGGATGAGGCTCTGAGCAACCTGATGTGGTTGGAGATGTCCCTGCTCCTGGCAGGGGGGTTGGACTGGATGACCTTTGAAGATCCTTTCCCACCCAAACCATTCTATGATTCTATGATTCCTTCAATGGAAACAGATACCATAAGCATGGATGAAGGGCAGCAGATTTCAGGCCATGCTGACTTGTGATCTTGGATATATCACTTGGAAGGGTATGGGAAATCCTTTCAAGTGTCTGTTCTGTCCACTTTGAGTTGGCTAGATG
Organism: Tetrax tetrax; assembly: GCA_009806455.1. Taxonomy (NCBI): domain Eukaryota; kingdom Metazoa; phylum Chordata; class Aves; order Otidiformes; family Otididae; genus Tetrax; species Tetrax tetrax. Next base: position 97,420 of record WHYT01017364.1, on the reverse strand, counting down.
GTGGGACCCCCGTTGCTTCCCCTGGAGAAATGGCAGCCTGGCAGGGTTGGCATCTGTTGGTGCCTATAGCCTTGATGACAGTGAGTGCTTGAACTGAGCCCCTTCATTTCCTTCTCGGAAAACCCTCAAAGGACCCACACTGAGCTGGACGTGAAGAAGCAGCAAAAGGGAAGCAGTTGTTCTCCGAAGGAAGGAGTAGAGGGGTGTTGCTAACGCTGTGATTCCTTGGAGCAACATGTCCTGCTGCAGCCTGCCGTGCCAAGAGAGGCACGGAGCCACACACGATGTCTCCAAATGGTCTGTTAGCTTTTCCCATGCTCTTGCTTCACATAAAAAGGCAAAGACAGGGGAGAGGGCAGAGACCCCAGCGGAGGCTGGGGAGGTGTTTTGGGGAGCGGCAAGGCAGCCTCATCGTTTCTCTCTACTTGCTATAATAACCTGAATGAACATTTTTGAGATTTCATAATGCTCGCCACTTCCTAATTAGGACAAGCTTAAAAAGGGCCCCTTGGCATCCTTGTTGGTGAGAGCCATGTGCTACCTGCAGCAGGCCAACTCCAAAATGAAACTGATTTTTCTCTTACCTACATTCCGCATTCGAGCAGCTGCTCCTAACAGGTGCTCGCTCTCTTCCTAGCAGATGGTGACAAAAAAATGGGTTTGTTGGCACGTTTTGCCACAAAGCAGCCTTCTTATCACACATATTGATGTGTATACAAACATACACGCGTGTGCTATCAGGCTTTCAGTTTAAAAAGTGATTCTCCTTCTGATATAAGGTCAGCGACGCCGGGTCTTGGCAAGAGCGGTGTGTACCTCTCTTTTTTGTATCCCAGTTCTAAAGGTGTTTGTGACTTTGCTGCTGCAGCAAAACCCTGGCAAACATTTCCCCGTTAGTTCGGCTCTTCCGCTCTATCTAAAGGACCGTGGGGTAGGAGGAATATGTAACGTTAGACCGCGTACCTCCGTGTTTATCAGCGTGTCTTTAATAGCTCACGTGAGCTTAAACTGCGATGAACTAGAAAGCCAGTGGGTTTTAGATGAGGGATACTCTAATATTTTTCTCCTTGCTGTTGTTTAGGGTGATATAACAGAAATGCAGAACACGAATGATCGCTTTCCTTAAATAAAACTGAAAATTGACAGTGGAGCACAGCCGTAGCAATGTGTTTGAACAAAGAAATATGACTGCCGCAGATTATCACCGGGAAACGCACCCGGGACTCCGAAACGTGTTTGAAGCTGCCGTGGGGACGTACGTGGGGAGATCCTTTGTTCTGTGTTCATCATCCGAAGACAGACAGCTGTCAGACAAATCCTCATATCCCGTTTTGTTCTTGGCCTCTTAACTCTGCGTCCACCTCCCAGGTTTTGCCTGGTGAGGGCTGCAAATTCGACAAAATGGCGCAAAGCGATGCCGGATTCAGAGGAGTACGGCATCACCCCAAAGACCTTTCCCACCTCGATGACTTGTCGTGCAGGTAGCCCCAGGAAGACCCCATACTCGCTCTGTTTTGCCGTTCGTTTCAAACAAACAGCCCGAGCCAAGGCAACCAGATGAGGATGACATCTGGCTATCAAACCTCTGCCAAGTCACTGCTGTTCCGTAGCTGGCAGGAGGATGATGGGCTGCAAATGCCAGGTTCTCGTTGAAATGTAAAGTGCATTCCCTGCATTTTCTTTGCTTCCTATCCAGCCACAATCAGCTCGGTATTTTGTTTTACTAATGGCCAGATTCAAATCTCCTTTGCAGCCACATAAATCCATTTCATCGCTGCTGGGATGCCACACGAGTGGCATTTGACCCTGAAGTCCAAGATGGTCCCGTATTTTCTAAGCTTACTGACAAATTAACTTGTTGACCGTGAATCTCACTCAAACATCCAGACCCTTCCTTGGGGGTATATTTATGAAGGATTTTTGTTTTCTCCCCTCCTCGCGTACTGCTGTAACTCTCAGCATTTTCGGCAGCTGCCAGAGGGCATGAAACAACTACGCTGGTTTTGCAGCTGATTTTCTGGCCAAGTGCATTTTTTCCTTTCTCCTGGTAAAAGATTTTTGCTGCAGACACAAGTAAAATTGTAGAAAGGAAGGAATTGTATTGCATAAATATGCACAAAGCTTGGACTGTTGACGTGAACTTGCTTTGCAAAGCATGCAGGTGGTGTTTCAGCTTTTCTAGTTAGAATCCAAAGTTTGACTTCTCTACCACATATTTGTGGATTTCAGGAGGATCGTTGTGTTTGCAGGCTGTGGACTCGTAAGCAGAAGCCATCTGCTTTCAAGGGCACTCACACAAGAAGTGGATACAAATGCCTGAAGAATAACTGAGATCTTTCAGATTTTCTTTGGTGAACCAGCTTGCTATGAAAATGATGCCCATGACAAAATCTTCACCAAAGAGTCTGTAGATGGATAGGGATTGGAGAAATTGGTTTAATTGTGTATTATTTTGTCATGTGCAACAGTTCTGGTAACTCACCAGCAGATCTTTGTAGATAGCATTTGTGGAGCTGATGTCAGAGGAATGTGTGTTTGGATATGGCCCTTGCAAGGGGATGCAGTGAGTGATGCTGGATTTAATAGCTTTTGTTTGACCCCCATAGTGCTATATCAGTTTGGTACAGGGGCTGACTTAGAATCATCAAATCCCAGAAGGGTTTGGGTTGGAAAGGACCATTCAAGCCCATCCAGTCCAACCCCCCTGCAAGGAGCAGGGACATCTCCAACCACATCAGGTTGCTCAGAGCCCCGGCCAACCTGGCCTGGAATGTTTCCAGGGATGGGGCATCCAACGCCTCTCTGGGCAACCTGGGACAGTGTTCCACCGCCCTCAGGGTAAAAAATTCCTTCCTTATTCCCAGTCTGAATCCACTTTCTTGTAGTTTAAAACCATTACCCCTCATCCTGTCACAACAGGCCCCACTGAAGAATTTTAGGTTGCCCAGAGAGGTGGTGGATGCCCCATCCCTGGAAACGTTCAAGGCCAGGCTGGATGGGGCTCTGAGCAACCTGATCTAGTCAGGGATGTCCCTGCTTCTTGCAGGGGGGTTGGACTAGAAGACCTTTGAAGGTCCCTTCCAACTCTAACCATTCTATGATTCTATGATTCTATGATCTTTCCTGTAGCCCCTCTTTAGGTACTGGAAGGCTGCTATCCCACTGTCCATGTTGCTGACAAAGAAGTTAAACAGGGCCAATCCAAATACTGACCCCTGAGGAATGCCATTCGTCACCAATCTCCGCTGAGGTCTCCATTGAGCCTTTGACCACAACTCTTTGAGTGCGGCTGTCCAGCCAATTCTGCATTTTAATTCTGTTGTCTGATGCACAGGTGTCATGGTGACATTTGTGGTGTCCTAGAGAGGCATCTTCTGTCCTTTAGATGCCACTCCAGTGGAATGGGGGTTCCCAACAGTTTTTTATCAGACCCGCCAACCTTCTGAGCATGTCTCTGGTACCTTGAGCTACCTTGAATACGTGGTTCAGTACAATAAAAACAAAGTGGATGGTTGACAGCATTCCCTGGCCTTCTGCTCTGAGATCAGTTGGTTTCAGGATCAAATAAACAAAACCAAACCAATCCGTATGGAAATTCTCAGGATTGTACATACTTATTCAAAAGATGTTTTCATCTGCTGGCTCTAGCGTAGATCTCACACGCTAAGCAAAGCAAATTTGCTCAAGCAAATTCAACCCATAAATTTTTTTTAATTTTTAGCTTTATGAAAAGTTACCCTCTATTTCTGCCATAGGAATAGGTTAGAATATTTTGAATTCAAATCAAATTTTAGCAAAGATTTGTCAAATATGTGAGGATCTTTGCATTGAAAAGTATGTACAGATACCGTAATTAACTTGAATCACGTTTGATGCTACATATCTGCTCAATAAGAAATATCATTTTGAATATCTAAATGAATCTAGGTACCTTTACATTCTGTCCTTGTCAATTATCATAATGCCTCCTCCTGTAAAATAATCAGTTAACTCATGGAACTATCATGGCAGTGTCGTTTATTCATGTCTGCACAAAAACTAAATTGCTTGATATTATCCCAGTACTTGAGAACAATTATTTTTTTTTCCAGAAAAGATAACAAACAGCTAATTCAGATTTCCAGAAGCATGTGTACTGTTATCATTAGTAAGAAGCTTAACCAACCTGAAAGCAAATGCTTAACGATCCAGATCTTCGTCTTATTAAGCTTGTGTGTTTTCTGCTGCTTAAAAGCCTATCAAAAACCTAAAGATCTGGGTAAATGAGATTTTCTGGAAGGAAAGCTTTAAAGTTTACCTCCTTCTCTTTTTAAACAAGAAGGCGATGCCTCTATTTACATGCCGTTTCTGGAACTCAAACGGAGCGAGTACATCACTGCTGCAGCGTTTCGTGGAACATCCTTTGTTTATTCACACTGTGCCACTTTTAAACTTCAGATGTAAACAACAAAGGCTTCTTTGTATTTCACACTATCTCATACTCACTACCTTCTGAAGTCCAAAGCCAAAACACTGCGGAATTTTTCCCTCCTCACACTTTCTTCTGCTTGTCGGATGTGTTCTTCCAGGCTTTTCTATTTATAGTAGATGGAAAACTACATATCTTCTGATTAAAACATGCTCTGTTCATTTTCTTTTGACTTTTCAGTCCTTGGTATGGGCTAAAATCGTGTTCCCTGGTAACCATTTCAAATATAATTTTAGTAGTAATTATGCATATACTCGATAACAGAAACAGTTTTTCATCCTGAAGGATCCAGATTGGTTTAAAGTGGTCAACCTATCTGTGATCTGTTACACAGATGAAAAATACAGGAAATATTCCACCAAACTCAGTTGATCAGACAGAAAGGTCAGAAAGAAAAAAGCTGGAAATGCAGCAGCTGTGTGATAACACACGCTTTAGCACAGAAGAGTACCGTGTCCATTTCAAACAAGAGCGAGAATTTTGGTTGGAAATTTCACAAAACTTGAGCTGCACTGATCCTTGAGATCTGCTGCTGAGAAGTCTACGCTACCTTTTTCACCGTGGGAAAGGACCTCATATGCTGTGCTGTGTTGCGTACAGTCCTGTACTATATGTGTCATGTAAATGAAATCTTACTTTTCAAGAAAATCAGAGTAGTATAGTGTTGATTTTTTCATTTCCCAGGGACAAGTAGCATCCATTATCATCCCATCTCCTTAAGCTGCATTTGAGGATGAGATATCTGATGAGCCTATCCATGGAATACTGTGTTCAGTTTTGGGCCCCTCATTACAAGAAAGACATTGAGGTGCTGGAGCGCGTCCAGAGAAGGGCAGTGAAGCTGGTGAAGTATCTTCTGGAGCACAAGTCTTATGAGGAGCGGCTGAGGGAACTGCAGTTGTTTAGCCTGGAGAAGAGGAGGCTGAGAGGAGACCTCACTGCTCTCTACAACTGCCTGAGAGGAGGTTGTAGCCAGGTCTGTGTTGATTTCTTCTCCCAAGTAACAAGTGATAGAATGAGAGGAAAAGGCCTCAAGTTGCACCAGGGGAAGTATAGATTGAATATTAGGAAAAATTTCTTCACCGAAAGGGTTGTCAAGCATTGGAACAGGCTGCCCAGGGAGGTGGTTGAGTCACCATGCCTGGAGATATTTAAAAGATGTGTAGATGTGGTGCTTGGGGACATGGTTTAGTGGTGGACTTGTCAGTGCTGGGTTAACGGTTGGATTTGATCTTAAAGGTCTCTTCCAACATGAATGATTCTATGATTCTGTTTGAGTAAAATATCTAATGTATAGCATAACAAATAATCTTACTCTAAATTCTTAGGAGTTTTAGGTCCATGTTAGATCCCTCTGAGACCTTTCATTTTATAAGAACACGGCAATAGAGACTGAAAATACTTCAATGGTGACAGCAGGTAGTTTAGTAGGTGAGTCTAGTGGTAGACGTTCAAGATGATTCATTCTCCATGCTAGAATATCCTCCTGTGGCTGCGTGAAAGCTTGGTTGAACGAACAGTATCAACAAAACCCCCTTGACCTCAGCGCGACCAGAGTTGTCTTTGCACTCTCAACTGACCTAGGAACTGAGTCACACTGTATGATATCTTTCTTTGTATTTGTGTTAACTGTGGCAACAGGAGCCTCCAAGTTTGGTCAGGCTCCTTGTCGTGCCAAGTGGTGCACATATGGCCTTTGTAAGAATCCGTGCGTGCCCTGTAGAGCTGGGTTGAAAAAGGATGAGGAGCTTTAGTGCCACTTTAAAGAATGAGAAAAGGGGGCGGAAAGAGAGATTGGGAGTACTTGTTTTGCTGAAAGTCACCAGGACAGTCAGAGGTGAGCCAGGTGATAGTCCTGCTGCTCTAGTAGGCTCAGAGCTTTCATCACAAACAGCCCTGTCTTCTAAAGAGGGCAGACAGCACAGTGCAAATCATCTCCCAGCTTTTTGGGGATGAGACAATTTAGCGTAATACAATGATGACCATGAGAGGCTGAATAGAAAAACAGAGCTTGTTATTAGAGGCGAAATAAGTGGCAGAGTTGACAGGTTGCCCAACAATTTCTGTTATAAGGATTTTCTTTCAGGTATTCCAGTGTACCAATTTTTATGATTTCAGAAGTAAATATCCAGGCTCGGTCTCTGAAAGTTTTTCCCTCTGATCATGACAGAAGTAATTTCTGGATATTTTAGGCTGAGTTTAGGAAAAGATAAGTTGTTTATTCCTCTTAAAAATTCATATGTTTTCCTGAGAAACTGTCATGATTATATATTGTGGAAGAAATACTTGATATAAATCCAGCGTTGACTCCAATGAGAAAAATAAAATGACAGCAATGTAACAGTAGAGCTGCAGTGAGCTTTGTACCTTAAACATGTGAAATGAACATTTTCACTTCGACGTTGCAACTGCCCTGAATGAAAAATAATTGCGATGGCTTCCATTTATTGGAAAGGATCCATACACAAGGGAATACCTTGCATCGCACAGGCTAGTCTGCACTTTGCAATGAGGCATGGTTCAGAGATAACGGAGTTAATGGAAGCGGTAAAGTCTTGTCAACACAATATTTATAAGTGGAGTGGTTTCTTCTGCTCCCACACAGCGTGGATTTGCCTGATCTTACCATTACACTGCTGTTGGACCCGACTTAGCTTCTCAGGGTTGTTCAGGACTGCGTTATATGGAGATACCAGTTCTGGTCTGCAGCGGCTTGGAAGATTCTGCACTGGTTGTTACTGGTGGCCCCATCTCAGTTTGGACCCGGTCATTTCGGGAATATGAGAATAATGGAGGAGTGATTAGTGAAGAACAGTCTGCTGTCTCAAACTGCGGAATAGATTTTAGCTTTAGATCACTGAAAGTCAGAACAGGGCATATCTTTTCTTAGCCATCATAAATTATCCATGCAGGATGTACAGTAAAAGGCTGTTTGGCTGCGTTAAAATTGGCTAGACAAACAGAATTTCCATCTCTCTCAATGGCTCCTTCAACACCTAATTAGTTCCCAGATGCTAGTTGAGCAAGATGTCTTTTATCTTTGCTAATGTTATCTTCCCATACATCCTAAATGCCCCCTGGTGCCATTCTTCACTTTCATCTTTCTTCCCTCAAGAGAAGGCAGGATGGGTGTTCAGGAAGCTCCATTCTGAAGGTCAAGCTTGTAAAGACAGCGGGTCAAGTTGATCCTGTTATACCAGTCAGTATCTGGAGCAAAAGCTTTGAATCCAGAATTAGATTGAAATGATGGAGAGCAGGATGCAACTTCCTTTCCATGCATATTCATTGGATCAGTATCCATCAGGAAAAAAATGAAATTGCAGATTTTATTTTGCTGTCAGTTCCATTCAGTACAATTTAGGACAAATTCAATGTTCATCTTTTCCCATTGCTGGGAGGTGCAAAGAGGTCTGTCTGTATAAATTTGCCATTTCAGCTGGCATAGCTGATTGTTGTGGGCAACGAGGAAGTACACTCAGATGTAAAATAGTTGGAAATATCAAACTAACGGCACTCTTGATCCTTCCTAGACCCTCTGAGCGTAACCACTCGGGGCCGCAGATATGTTAATAGCCAGGCTATCGGCCAACCGTGATTTACCTTGGCAGGTCTGATTTATACCCAAGCCCAGCAATTCTTTCCCCTCTGGCAGGAATGAGTGACCAAACAGCCTCCTCCAAGCGAAGTATTTAAGAGAAAAGCATTTCAGAGAAAGCAGATCTTCAAACCAACAGAGCCGACTGTGTGTACACGTGCGGCTTTCCCCCAAGGCTCGTGAAGCTGTGTCTCTGGCTAGCCTCAGTTTACTCAGCTTAGATGACATCCTCTGCTGCATGGGGGGGTTGTCAATTGGCAAAAGCTCTGACAAAGTCAGTTTTGTGGTTTTATAGATGAAAATTTAGATTCTTCAGCTTAGCATGTTGCACCAGCATCTTTTAGGTTTCTGTTGTATTTCCTTCTTATCTGCGCATTCCCTGGGCTGCCCTGGAAGAATACACCGGTCTGAACAATTCCAGCAGGCCCGTGTAACGGCATTTCTCCTCCTTGACCAGGTTACAAGCAGAGCCTGTGGGATGTTTACGTCTTCAGATTTATAATGTAGTCACATAGCAGCTTGTTCTCTATCACAGCAAAGACCGAAGAAAGCTGCAAAGTCAACGAGTTTCACCATCTCTGCTCTTAGATCCTTATGCCCGCACTACGAAGGATGCAGGATTTGCGTAATTTCAATCTTTTCCCGGTTTCAATCCTGCCTGATTTGCGAGAGTGGGTTCTGAGACTAGATAGCTGCCCTGCAAGGATATTAATAATGCTTAGAAATTATATAGCACTCCAAAACCCCGTGCAGGCATTAGCTAATTACCTAGCACTCCAAAGCCCCGTGCAAAACATTAGCTAATCAATTCTTGCAGCGCCTATCAAATATATCAATATCATCCAGTCCACTATGCAGAGAGGGAAATGGAAACAGCAGAATGTGGATGTCTGGTCCCAGTCCGTGCTGCTGCCCAGCGCGGTAGCTGGGGTTAGGCTTCAGCACTTGCCAGCCGCTGCTCCCCCCTTTTCCTTGGCAGGATCCATCTTCCCGCCTGGCTCCCTGTGAGTAAACACAAGAAAGATGGGGAGAGACTGTTCAGCAGGGCCTGTTGCGACAGGACAAGGGGTTATGGTTTCAAAACAGAGGGAGGCAGATTTAGATCAGATATTAGGAAAAATTTTTTTGCACTGAGGGTGGTGGAGCCCTGTCCCAGGTTGCCCAGAGAGGCGGTGGATGCCCCATCCCTGGAAACATTCCAGGCCAGGTTGTTTGGGGCTCTGAGCAACCTGATGTGGTTGGAGATGTCCCTGCTCCTGGCAGGGGGGTTGGGCTGGGTGGGCTTTGAAGGTCCCTTCTAACCCAAACCATTCTGTGATTCCTCTGGACCAAAGTTAGTTGCTCTGGACCAAGTGAGCATCGATTGCTGAATTTCTCCTCCCAAGCCTGCCAGTAACTAATCCACAAACTTGGCAAAGTCAATTAATTTGTTTGCCAGTTAAAAATATCCCAGTTATCCTGTATCAAGGAGGTATGCATACTCCCATCCTACAGAAGATTTGAGTTCATGCATCCTGCAGGTCTTGTCCTGGAACAGTGCAGCTCCTTAATTTTTAGAACTTTTGGAAACGGTGCTGAATTTCGGTATCACTGCTGGTGGTATGAAATTTTGAGTAGCCAATATAATAAAGGGGTAGCTCTAGAGATTTTAGATCGGCACTCCTTGCTGGAGCACTACAGCAGTGATTTTAGGGGGGCCATTAGAAATGTGGTGGCTTTGTGTAAGTTGCTGAGATGTGAGGTGGACTGGGTTTTGCAGCGGCCTCAGTACAGGCTATGAGCTTGCTTTACAGTCTCTATTGCATCGAACACACGATGATGCTATTTTTATTAAAAGCCACAAAATGCTTGAAACCAATTAATACTCTGCTGCTTTACTAATGCCTCCGCTCAGAAAATTAAATGGTTTCATTTAACAAAACCAGTTTTAAAGCTTTTTTTTTTGGTCAAATTTATAAGTGGGTTCAACCCTTTCTGTGAACTTCATGTGTTTTCAGCACAACTATCGAAGTGTCGGTGGCTTCCAGTCCAAGTATTTGGAGGTACAAGGGGATCGTGCTTTTCTGGCACCGTTCATCCCAAATTCTTCAGGCGCTTTACAAGTATTAGCTACTTCCATCTGAATATAAACAAGGAGCCAAACACCTTGAATGTGTTGATGCCGTGCTGTAATGTCAAACAATTAAATATTTTCACATACTTTGGCTCAATAGAATCAGCTGGCTACAAAAAGCTGAAGCGGCAATTGCTGTCGGTTCAGAGGGCGGCAGCAAATCGAAGCGCAGAAGTCTCGCGTGCGAAGAGCAGTTGCTTGGGAGTAAGTGAAGAGCAACCTTCCGTGGTTACGCAGGTTTGGTTTATTCCTTGGCAGTCTACCATCTAATCTCCCCTGTTGAGGACAGCATTTCGTATCACCTAGCATAACTGAGCTGAATGGCTGCCAGCGGAGCAAACCGATTGCGCTAACGTGCAGACTCTTCCATGTCCCAGTGACCCAGTGCGTGGCCTTCAAGTTAAAAAGGGAGAACGTCTGTAAGGTGATGCCATCTCTCCAAATGACTAGGACGTCCCTTGAAATCTTTCTAACTGCATCTGTTAGAAATCTTTCTAACTGCATCTGTGTACCATGGGATCCCCTCACGACAGCGGAGATGGGACTGGTAGCACTGGGTTCAGAGTTGGATAACCAACTGGTGTGGTGCAAATGGGAAAAAAAAATAGGATTTGCTGCAATCTATTGTGGTTCCAAGCCTGTGTGTCCAAAATCAGGGGTTTACTGACAGTGATTTTTGTGCTGGTTGCTGGTCCTGCACATGCAGTATTCATCTGAACACATTCAAGGCCAGGTTGCATGAGGCTCTGAGCAACCTCATCTAGCCGAAGATGTCCCTGCTCATTGCAGGGGGGTTGGATTGGATGACCTTCGAGGGTCTCTTCCAACCCAAACCATTCTATCATTCTATGATCTGTATAGCATTGGCTATTCGATGGCCCAGTATCAGCAGTGCAACTGGGCTTCTCTAGGCTTGGTGCACGCCTCCAGTCTTGGTGCCACCAGGAGGGAAATTGCTTCTTGCTAGTATGTGCTGCTCAAATCCAAATATAGAGGCAAATCTGCACCTAAAATAGTTTCTCCAGTTCACTAATTCACTCATATATTTTTCTTAGGAGAGCTGAGAATTTTAGGAATCAGTTCTGGAGAAAA
>WHYT01017364.1:62618-85128 GCA_009806455.1 Tetrax tetrax | reverse complement strand
TCTTCCAACCCAAACCATTCTATCATTCTATGATCTGTATAGCATTGGCTATTCGATGGCCCAGTATCAGCAGTGCAACTGGGCTTCTCTAGGCTTGGTGCACGCCTCCAGTCTTGGTGCCACCAGGAGGGAAATTGCTTCTTGCTAGTATGTGCTGCTCAAATCCAAATATAGAGGCAAATCTGCACCTAAAATAGTTTCTCCAGTTCACTAATTCACTCATATATTTTTCTTAGGAGAGCTGAGAATTTTAGGAATCAGTTCTGGAGAAAAAGCATCTGCAAATCTTGATCTCTCCATGAAGGACTTGATATGGGCAATACCATAGCAGAAAGCTCCATAATTCCTCATGTCTGTCTTCCCAGCTGAGGAATTTAGGGGTTTCCCACAGGGTTATGGTTTTGGGGAGCTGCCTCAAGCTCAAGCTCCAGCAAAAGAGCTTCAGAGTAAATCATTGGAAGAACAGCGGCCGGTCAGTGCAACCGAGTGGTGATCAACTTCAGCTGTGAAAATAACTTGAATTGGAAATTGCTTGCACATTAGCATCATGGGTAAGCTGGGATCTAAACTGGCCCTGCTACTGAAGGAATGTTTCTGTGCTTAAGGTATCTCCAAGGTGATCCAGCAGTGTTATAGACATGTTAGGTCTGATGTCTTATGCTGCAGGTCGGTTGAGTTATCAGGAGTTAGTAGGCAGACACAGAATACGGTGTTTCAGAGAAGAGTTTATGTGACTTTAGCAGTGGAAAGTCGTACCTTGCGGATATAGTACAGCTTTTTGAAGAGAGTTGGTGCATAAAACGGAGCCAGCCACTGTGAAATAAGAGAAAAGTTTCTTTTCTGAATGAGTAACTTGTTATAGATAAGAAATAAAAGACTGAAATAACTGGGCAGTTTTCGCAGTAAAGGGAGATGACCAATTACCTGTCTTGGGAACCTGTGCAGTTCAATATACTCATAAAAGAGCGAGAAAATAGAGAGAGACGATAGTGACGTGCCAGAATCCGCTGATGGTGTAGAGTTATTGCAGGTAAGCAAAAGTAGACATGACTACAAAAAGTTGCAGAAGAAGAATCTGACGATATCAAATGTCTGGGCAATGAAATAGCGGCTGAAATTCCACGTCGATAAAAGTCAAGTGCAGGCACAATCACAGGGTTTAAATTAGCCCACGGAAGAGGTCCTGGCATCATTGCAGATGGTTCTTTGAAAACTCTGCTCAGTGCTCAGCAGAGGTCAGAAAGGCAAGTGGAATGCTAAGAATTGCTGGGAAAGAGATGGAGAATAAAAGAGAAAATGTAAGTACACCGCTGAATAAATCCATAGTGATCTTGAATAGCCTGCAATTCCTGTCAGCCCATCTCAATGCAGCTGTAAAATAGAACTAGACAAGATGCGGCGAAGGGCAAGAAAGCTGCCCTGAGTTATGAAGTGGGGAGTCTCAGCCTGTGAAGCTTGCTGCAGAGATGAATGAGCAGAATTAAGGCAGAGGTGTAAAATCAAGATCATTCTGGAGAGACTGAATGAGGAGTTTTGGGGTTTTTTTTGCAGCGGAGGGTGTAAGGACATGGTCAGGCAATGAGTTTAAAGCAAACAACAGGAAAAAACTTTCACAGGCAATAATAAATTAGGAAACTCATCAAACAAAATCTTGTACATGCTGGAAGTACAAATTGTTCAAAAAAGCGGTAGGACTGAGGTTCCTGGTGCTGGCTCCGATGTGTTGGAGTTAGTCATGTCCCCTCTGTCCTCTACGACTGGATGGGATTTGGGTTCTGGTTTGGTTTGGCCTCTTGCCAGTGGAGCTTGGCTGGATTATAATGAGTTAAAAAGATCATTGTGATCTTCTAGTGTGATCTTTCTTCACTATGAGGGTGGTGGGGCACTGGAACAGGTTGCCCAGAGAAGGTGTGGATGCCCCATCCCTGGAAACATTCCAGGCCAGGTTGGCCGGGGCTCTGAGCAACCTGATGTGGTTGGAGATGTCCCTGCTCCTGGCAGGGTGGTTGGAATGAGATGATCTTTAACGTCATTTCCAACCCAGAACATTCTATGATTCTATGAACTCGCCTTTGACAAAAGCCCCAGAAGTCCCTTGAATGAATTAATGAATTAATTATCTTCAAATTGCAGCAGAATATTGGGGAAAAGAGATCCAACAGTACTTTAATATTTTCTGCACTGAGTAGAAGGTTCCAAGGGTTAATTACAGTCTCTAATTTGGTGCTTCCCATTCCTACATGCAGAGGCCGCAGTAGCCCTTTTGGCTGCAGCACGGTGACGAGAGGTCACATCGGATGGCTCAGGAGTTTTGAAACAGCGAGGACTAAAAAGTCTGCTAGAACAGGATCATCATCAAATTATATCTGCCTCGGCAACAGGAAATCAATCAAGAGTAGGCTGATTTACACCTGCCGGAGCCAGCACATAATGAACATCATCATCTTCCCCAGCAATGTTTTTATCTTCGCATCGACACAGTCAGTGCGAGGAAAATATTTTCCTCTTTAAAATCAAAACATTCAAGGTAGTGTGTGGCAGAGCGTTGGAGCCTGGGGTTCCTGCTGCTTCTGACAACAGCGCTAGTATCTTTTGCTAATGACCAAAGTGCAAAATAATGAGTTTTCTTCGGCTTCTGCTTTATTCGGCATGCAGTGTTTTAATAGACTGTTAGCAGTTCTGAAAGGGATAAATGATGTTTATGCCCTCTTGTGGTATGTTGTTGAACAGAATGGATTTTCTAACTGACAAAATTAGGCCAATGATCGAAAAGTCACAGGTAAAAATCTGCAACGAGTACTGTTTTGCACGGTAGAACAATATCCATCCCTCCAGCAGCATCCTCATGACTCAGTTAAGGGGAGGAAGCCAATTTTCCATGCATTTCCAGCAGCCAGTAAATGACTAATGCTTATGATGACAGAGTTTGTGCCGTCTTTCTGGAGTGAAGGTAATTTTAAAAGTGCTTTTCTTTCCTAGGAAGGTTAGAAAGTACGTGAAATACTGCTTTCTAAAAGCGGTTGTGTTGACACCTCTTTGCATTGCTTGTTGCTGACGTGTTGTGATACATGTCTTCACATTCTGTATCTTCTTTGCTCACACATCTGATGGGTAAATAATCTGATTCCCTTGGGACAAAGCCTGTCCCAAAGATGGAAAACACTGTTTGGTGATTTTACATGGGAAAATAAGGCCAGATTCCTGTGAATTTTGGCTTGTTACCCCTCCATGTTCAAATACAATGGATTAACTAGTCCACAGCTTCCTAACCTGCTCTGAGAATTTAGGTGTAGGGTTGGGAATCCAGGGGCTCCCCAGACACATCAATCACAGATTTTATATCAATCTTATTGCTTTATTCCTGATTGAAAACTGAATACAGCAAAATGTATCCTCCAGACAGTGAAATTACCAGAATAAACCAGACTAACGCTGTACAGCAACTGATCTCTGACTGTGGTCAGTACTTAGCTCTGCTCAGGCAGGATCTGGGAAACCCCGTTGTAGGAAATTCAAAGACTTTTTCATCCCAAATAATCACTTATTTGTCATCAAGGTCAGGTTGGATGAAGCATTGAGCAACCTGATCTGGTTGGAGATGTCCCTGCTCCTTGCAGGGGGGTTGGACTGGGTGGGCTTTGAACGCTCACTTCCAAGCCAAACCATTCTATGATTCTGATGCTGTGAGGAAGCATTATTTCCATTACGTGTCATCTTTCTCTCTGCCCAGTCTATGTAGAAGACTATTATGAAGAGGAATGGAATTATTTCCTTTCCACATCCATGATGAGTACAATCAGAAGAGTGAGAGTGGGCTTAACTGAGCTAGGCTTTAGGAGAAACTCTCCAACAGGATGATAAATATTGGAATGACCTCCTTGAGGAAACTAGAAGATCTCCATCTCCAAAGATCTTTCATAAACAGTTAAACAAATGTTTACCAGGAGTAAGGCAGCTTTCATTCCTTGTATCGTGATGAAAGAAATTAGACTTGACTTACAACAGCTCTACCATCTCTGGTTTTGTGATTCTGTGTGACGATTTCCTTTGATTTGGTTTATTTATTAGGATGATGAGAGAACATGTATTTATCTGGTAATCTTAAACACTGACCCTTCGTTCTTACAGTTGATCTTACTGTCAAGTCTGGCTGATAACAATGCAATTCTGTCTACCTCCAGTACTTTACAAGTACACTTTGCAACAGTAGTCTGACACCAATTAAAGTGCTTATTAGGTGATCATGGACTTCAGTGACTACAGGTTATGTTCCCACTGAGACAAGAATTGACCCAAAATGTTGATGCTTACCAGTTTCCTTAGAAAAGGAAAATTCAGTAGGAAAAATGCCATGACAAATCACGTTAGAAAGAAATTTCCTCTGTCAGAAACCTTCCAGGAGTTTCAAATTCAGTTAGGGGATATCAGAAAGAAATTAAAGTCTAATCTAAAATCCCCACCCACATTCCTTATTCTTTTCCTGCAAAGTGATTGTTGCTCCTGGTCCACGTATTGGCAAATCTTTCAGAAATGAACCATCATTTGCCTTAAAAATACATTTCTGGTCATGATAGAACTGTTCTTTTTGAACAGTGGGTTTGCAGCGACTCTGTGAAAAGAGCCCAAATGTTCTTATTTCTCAGTGACATCAGTGGGGCTAAAATTTCACCCAGAAATTCATCTTGGCATAAGGACATTTGGGGTGGATGGCACGTTTCAAAGCTGAGGCACCTGCCAGGTGAAGTTCGTGGACGCTGCAAGCCAGACTTGATCAAAGTATGCTCTGCTGCCTTTCACATTTGTTTTCCACTTTCGTTGATGGCACCACATCCCTGCCTGGCATGATTAATAACCAGGAGAGCATGAATGTGTGGCCATAGCAAATGAAACAAATGGGCCATTGAAACAGGAGGGTGCACTACTACTTCTTCTCACCAAGGCCCACAATGTCTCCTAGCAGAATAACAGGAGAGCAAGGATAAAGGGCTTTCAGAGATGTGCTGCAAAAGTAGTCCAAGCACTGAGAGATGTCTCTGTCTCCTGTTGAGAGAAAACCTAACGTCATTCATCAGCAGAGAAGCCAGCAAACCACTAATGGCTTTCCATCATGTTTCTTGACAGGTATTGACGGAGGGCGGTTTTGGCCCCATCACAACAGAAATCCGGGAGGCTCCAGAGTTTTATTACGCCGAAGATTACCATCAGCAGTACCTCAGTAAGAACCCCGGCGGATACTGCGGCCTCGGGGGAACAGGGCTTTCCTGCCCCGTTGGGATCAAGAAATAACCTGTGCTTACTCCACCGCCTCCACTTTGTTTTAGGGAGTTTGAAAAAAGACTGACAACCCTGATGGGTGTCATGGTACGCCCGCAGCATCAGTGCATAGAGATTTGGAAACCTGTTGGGGTGGCTTTCTGTAATCTGTGTAGTTTCCCGTTCACCGGCTTTAGAAGTCAAAGTAGAGGCAGAAATTGTGCCCGTTGGCCAATACAGCTTCTTGCTCTGTGCAGCTCACTGGATTTCCTTGCAATCTTGTAATCTGGAGAGAGAGGTCTAAAAATTTGGCTTGAAATACTGTTAAGAGGATGAATTAGGAGGTGGTTGCACTTGCTAACTGCTTTGCATAGCTAATACCGTCAGATATGTTTATTTTCTTGGTTAATGAATTTTCTCAAGTTACGAGAGCTTTGACTTCTGGAGACACGGTTGGGCTCATCTTAACTGTCACAACCCTGCATTTTGATGTCTTTGAGAATGGTAAATTTATAAGAGCAGTAATTCTCTCACAATTCCGCTTTCGCAGCAGCAGGTAACATCACCTATAGTGCCTATTTTCTGAAACAATTCTAGTAAGAAAAAGTAAAAATTGTGACGTGGTATTTCTTTTTGACAGTTCCAAAAATTGTATAAACACAAAAATAAATCAATTTTGTTTCCTGCACTACAATAAATTTTAAAAAAAAAGAAGAAAAGAAAAATGTCTGTGATGTGTTCCATGATTTTAAGTATATATCTCAGTAGATCTAAAAAAAGTATCAAATATAAAAGACTACGGCCTGCTAATTAAACACCCCAAGACTTTTAAATCTGTGTTATCGTGCATGACAGTACAGAGGAGTAGAACTCATATTGGCCACACTGCAACATAATTATTCTTATTATTAATTATTTTGTACTTCAGCTTGTGAAGCCCCCACCAAGACCAGAGCTCATTATGGCAGATGTGCAAACGTAATGCTGGGCAGTCTCTGTGTGGGCAGTCAAAACAGCAGGACAGCCAGAAAGAGGCAAAATAAATTTTAATTTTACTGACAGCATTGTCGGAGTGGAGACTAAAAGCTACAGCCAAAGGACATAGGGCAGGCAAGCATTATCCTATATGGATACGGGATCCTACGGGTTGTGTATATGTTATGGGGAATCGTACTAGGACAAACAGCTTCAGTAGGAGAGATGGGGATGGGTTTGTCCCACTCATCCAACTTGCTGCATGCAGTACTTCCCAAAGCAGTGGGAGGTGTTGGCTTGAGCCTCTCATGTATTTTGGAAGCTGTCTTAATCACTAGGTTTGAAGAACACGTGCCATTGATGTGTCCTCTTGCAGATATGTAAAGGAGCAACTTAGCTGTTCTTCGGGGAAAGCTTGTAGGAGCCTGCCTTGGTGTGGTGTGGTGATTTTGGGCAGCAGAGCATATAAAGCCATTTTTAGAGCTTGTGGGGACGCAGAGACACACACAGAGGTTTTCCTTTTGGATAACTCCTCTTGGTACTTCTCTCCATATCTTCATTTGGTGTGGTTGCCTGCTTGCCAGCTGAGGTTTTGGGCTCAGAAATGCCCCAAACAGCTCCATGAACATCTCCTGTAACTACCCAGGGGATCAGATCCTTTTCCAAGCTCGGAGTGACTGAAAATGTGCCACAGACAATCAGTCTTTGGGCTGGTACATCCTCTGCTGAAGTCTTGCTTGCTTTATCCAAACACAGGCTGTGCCAGAGGAATTAGCACCCTGTCTTACTTTGCTCCTCAGGTCATTCCAGTCTCAAAAGCCAGAGGAAACTCATGATTTAGCAAATTTATATCTGGGGCAAACTTGAGAGGAGCTACCTCTGGCAGGATTGCCATGTTAGACTCCTTCTTGAGATATCCCAAAATGTGCCCACATCACACTCAGCATTTCCAATTGCTGTGGTAACTGATCGCCTGTCTTTAATGTGTTGTGCCACTGAGTTGTTCTAGTGCTCACTGTCAAGGAATCCAACCCTTTTGCCTGATTGCTTAGGTGTAAGGCGACATAAAAGCAAAGAAGAGATGAAAATAAAGTCTTACTTTTGTCCTATGCATTTTTAACCTCTGTGTAATTCAGACTTCCGTGGGATAACTCCCGATTTGCTCCAACGTGCAAGGCAAAATATTTCATGTGCTGAATCATTTGGGTGCTCATAAAATGTTGCTTGGTTCCCTTCTGTCCTGTCCCCTCCCTATAGTTATTGTTTTGAAACAAGCTGGAAAGTCTTTGGAGAAAGCACCATTCTGTCCTTAATATAGCCAGGATGAAGTTTTGAACCTCAGAAGCCGTATGAGTTTTGTTTTTTTTTAAGTTCTATCCTGATGGAAATAATGAGTCAGTTTAGAATTCAATTTAGGATTCATTTTTTTAAGCTGGATTTAGTCTTGTAAGCCACCCTTGCCCACAGGGAAGAAGGGAGTGGCTGCCTCAACTTCTTAGATACTATACTTTTGATTTGGTGCTGTTTGAAATTTACCCTACCGCAGAGCTGCCTCTTTCTTCTGAGAACATAGACACGGTCTAAGTAAAGAAGAGAAAATTAATTCAGAGTTTAGTAGGCTTCAACACTTCTCAGAGTGTTGAGAAAGAAGATGAAAGCTGATGCAGGATCAGCAGCTAAGGAATTACTTCAGAGAGAAGAACATGATTAAAGATCCGAAGAGAGATACAACACCCAACTCATGAACATCTAAGGAACCTGAAGGTGCACAAGTCCATGGGACCCGATGAGATCCATCCGCAGGTCCTGAGGGAACTGGCGGATGAAGTTGCCAAGCACTGGCCATCATATTTGAGAAGATGTGGCAGTCTGGTGAGGTTCCCGATGACTGGAAGAGAAGTAACATAACCCCCATTTTTAAAAAGGGGAACAAGGAAGACACAGGGAACTACAGACTGGTCAGCCTCACCTCTGTGCCTGGCAAGGTCATGGAGCAGATTCTCCTGGAAACCATGCTGAGGCACATGGAGAGCAAGGAGGTGGTTGATGACAGCCAACATGGCTTCACTAAGGATCGTGCCTGACCAATTTGGTCCTTCACATCCAGGGGCACCTTGACAGGCTGGAGAGGTCAGTCCGTGCAAACCTCATGAAGTTCAACCAGGCCAAGGGCAAGGTCCTGCACATGGGTCAGGGCAATCCCAGGCACAAAACCAGGCTGGGCGGAGAATGGATGGAGAGCAGCCCTGAGGAGAAGGACTTGGGGGTGCTGGGGGATGAGAAGCTCAACATGAGCCAGCAATGTGCGCTCCCAGCCCAGAACCCAATGGCACCCTGGGCTGCATCCCCAGCAGCGTGGGCAGCAGGGCCAGGGAGGGGATTCTGCCCCTCTGCTCCGCTCTGCCGAGACCCCCCTGCAGCGCTGCGTCCAGCTCTGGAGCCCCCAACAGCAGAAGGCCGTGGAGCTGTTGGAGAGGGTGCAGAGGAGGCCACGCAGATGCTGAGAGGGCTGGAGCAGCTCTGCTGTGAGGCCAGGCTGGGAGAGCTGGGGCTGTTCAGCCTGGAGAAGAGGAGGCTCCGGGGAGAGCTGAGAGCGGCTCCCAGTGCCCAAAGGGGGCTGCAGGGAAGGTGGGGAGAGACTCTGCAGCAGGGCCTGGGGGGACAGGACGAGGGGAAATGGTTTCAAAACAGAGGGAGGTAGATTCCAACTGGACACAAGGAAGACATTTTTTACACTGAGGGTGGTGGAACACTGTCCCAGGTTGCCCAGAGAGGCGGTGGATGCCCCATCCCTGGAAACATTCCAGGCCAGGTTGGCCGGGGCTCTGAGCAACCTGATGTGGTTGGAGATGTCCCTGCTCCTGTCAGGGGGGTTGGACTGGATGGGCCTTGAACGCTCCCTTCCCACCCAAAACCTTTCTCTGATTCTGATTCTAAGTCCACTGCAGCAATACCCTGTGAATGGCAGTCCAGGATACAGACAGGAATTCCACTGCTGCCCTATCCCTATCATAGCTAAAGGAAATCCCAAGGCTTTTGGAAATCACCGAGCTTTCCCTCATCACCTTAGGAAGAACAGCATCCAACTGTGATGTCAGCAGAAAAAAAAACCAGATTGTGTGATGTCACATCCTGGTTGCCCCGGCAGGGAGATGTGTTGCCGTTGGTAAGGACATGGAATGGGGTGGGGTGTCCTGAGGCAGCTGCAGAAGCATCACTGCCCTGAATGTTTTTGAAGAGCATTGATCCAAGACTGGGACTGAAATGCTGCTCCTTACCCTCTTTGGTTTAACTTCTCTGATCAGCAGCATCGATGCCCATTTTCCTTTTCAAGTTTTTATGTTCGGGAACCGCAAGCAGAGAGGAACTGCTACTAGCCCTAGAGCATATACACGTATGGGTAAATGAAATAGGCCTGGGCTTATTCCTAGTATGTGATGGCATAAATGTACAGCTTGTACTGCAGCCTGATCCTGAACTCTTCCTCCCAAACACCCTAGACAAGGATTTTAGCCAACCTGGCTAGTAGCACACCGGCATGCCGTCCATGAGCAATGTGTCTCATTTTGTACCCAGAGTGTGGCCTCCGACCGTCTTACGAGTCCTTCCTGGAGACTGGCAAGAGGGTCACGACGGGGAGATACGCCAAGGCCGGGGAGTTCCCGTGGCACGTGAGCATCCAGAGCAACAGGAAACATATCTGTGGAGGCACCATGATCAGCGCGCTGTGGATTTTAACCGCGGCCCATTGCTTTGCAGAAGAGGTGTGAGTACCTGGGGGAAGCGAGGACAGCCCAGGCACAACGGGTGGGTAACATTGCTCCTCGGGGGTGTGGGATATGAATGTCCTTGGGGTTAAGTGGCAGAAACAGAGTCCTCAAAACAGGAATTGTCTCCTTTGGGGAAAACAGGCCCGTTTTTGATCAGAGGAAGCGTTACAACAGAAGCGTACAAAAATCTGCATAACCAGGAGGTGCAGAAGGGGAATGTTTTGAAGGATGATCTGAGCAGCCTTGATGCTGTTCTGGTGGGCCCAAGCATTTCATGTACATCCACAGATGTTGCGGTACCTTGAAAAAATAGATGTATTCCATTAAAGCTTATTCTAACCCCCAAATTACCTTTCCTTTCATATGGCAAACACCTTCATCTCATGGAGAATCTCATTTTAAACTAGCAGTTTCTGGATAAATCAGCCTCATGGGGCAGAGTCCAGCCATCTCTGAGCCCCCTCCAAAATTTGGCAGGTCCAAAAGCCGGGACTGCTCGGTGACAAATGACCTGTGGCATCGCAACCTGGACCAGCTGGCTGAGGGCAGCACGGTCCAGAGCAGCCAGCCCAGGACACTGCGATCCCAAAAACCCAGCCCACTCCATCTGTTTGTTAGCAGCTGGGCTATTTATAACTTGATTGCGTTCATGTTCTACCTCTGCACCTGTCTCCCCTGAAAATTAGCTTTGCCTAGAAGTGAAGGTGGATTTCTGCGATATTTATAGCTAACCTGCCTCTGCAATTTGCTGAGCGCTACCCTACCCTGCTCTGGGGGAGGAGGCACCAACCTTTATGACACAAAGCCTTCATGTTTGCTTATGTCTACGCTGCTTCTGTTTTGCTTATAAGGCCACCAGATCTCACTGTTGCAGTGGGGGGAACTGACCTCAGCCGCCCGCTGGAAGAACATAGGACGGAGAGCTTGATCCTCCATGAAAACTTTGACACAGCGAGCATGGAAAATGACGTCGCACTGATCCTGCTCAGCTCTCCCATCGAGTTCAGCAATGAGAAAATCCCCATCTGCTTGCCCTTCATTCATGACGTCAACACCTGGCAACACTGCTGGGTTGCTGGGTGGGGAACCACCAGTGCAGGTGAGATGCTGTCAGGAGATGTATTTGCTAACGGAGGCTGGGTTTTAGCCATTTAAAGGAGATGTTCTCTCCCAGAAGGGGTTTACCCATGCTAACCTCCACTCTCTACCTCCCTGGTAAACACATCCAGACCCTCACAGCCTCTTCACATCCACCAGTTCTCTGTTCAGTGCAAGAACCAGTCACCTACTGACACCCAGAGCAAGGTCCCTGCTACTCTGAGCATGTATGTGCAAGATGAAACCTTAGAGCCCGGTTTTGCTCTGCAGGAACTCAACCTCTTGCTTGCATTTTTTGGCATCAAAGGTAAGACAAGCTCCACCCTGGTGGGCAAGTTAGGCTAGGTCTAAATTGGTCTGGAATGAGGGAAATGGAGGTCTAGTGTTGTCTTTGGTTCAGCATCTCCACGAACCAGATTGATTTAATGGTACTGGTCACCCCTCTTCTTCTTTCATTTAGAACAGCAGATTGGTGTTGCTAATTGCTCTCATTTAAGCTCTAATGAAAGCAGCTCCAGCACTGATTGTGACCCAAAATGTCTATCCTGAACAAATGTCACTAAATGGCTAATGAGTTATTTCATTACTGGAAAGAGGTAATTGGGATGGAGCGGGCAGGGTGGTGCCTTCAGGATTTAACATTTCTTCCCGGGATCCAGCAAGTGAATGTCCCATTCAGTCCTTGCCGTTCTGCTCCGTAGGGCTACTGTCTCCTCTCTGAAACTCTGCATTTTCCTTCTTGGGCTTCATGTGCCACACGTAACAGTAATACACCACACCACGCTGTGTTATAGTTGTGAAACTCCCATTTCACCAAGGTAACGTGCTCTTACAAACAGAAAAGCAGGGGGCTGCTGCAAAGTCGCTCTGCAGCTTGGCAGGACCTCTCTTTAGCTAGTCTCGCTGCAAAAAGCTTAGCGTGGCACTGGAGATCGGTCTCATGCTGCTGTGTGGGCTCGGTTGACATCGCCTCTGCTCTCCAAATTGGGAGATGTGGGAGGTCAGTGCACTCAGCTCTGACACGCACTCCTTCTGTCTGGGAGATGTTTCAGGAGAAAAACAGCAGAAGCTGAGCTTGGTGAGAGGAATGTGTGATGGTGTGATATGGGCCATACAAAAAAAAAGTATGAGGTGTTGTTCCTCAGTGCGGGAAAATGGGTCATTTTTCATCTCTATCAGCATTTTGTAGGTGGACATCTCTCAGCTGGCACCTCAGGTGGCACTCGCCCGAATATGCTTTGAATATGAGCCAGCAGCATACCCAGGTGACCAAGAAGGCCAAAGGCATCCTGGCTTGTATCAGGAACAGTATGGCTAGCAGGAGTAGGGAAGTGATCATGCCCCTGTACTTGTCACTGGAGAGGCTGCACCTTAAATACTGTCTTCAGTTTTGGGCCCCTCACTACAAGACAGACATTGAGGTCATCCAGAGAAGAGCAACAAAGTTGGTGAAGGGTCTGAAGAATAAGTCTTAGAGGAGCGGCTGAGGGAACTGGGATTGTTTAACCTGGAGAAAAGGAGGCTGAGGGGAGACCTCATCGCTCTCTACAACTCCCTCAAAGGTGGATGTTGGTCTCCTGTCCCAAGTAACAAGTGATAGGATGAGAGAAAATGGCCTCAAGTTGTACCAGGGGAGGTTTAGATTGGATATTAGAAAAAAATTTCGTCACCAAAAGGGTTACTGAGCACTGGAACAGGCTGCTCAGGGGAGTGGTTGAGTCACCATCCCTGGAGACATTTAAAAGATGTGTAGATGTGCTGCTTAGGAGCGTGGTTTAGTGGTGGGGTTATCAGTGTTAGGTTAACGGTCAGACTTGGTGATCTTAAAGGTCTTTTCTAACCTAAATGATTCAATGATTCTATGGCTGCAAGCAATTAGACCTCAAGTGGAGCCACCTCCTTAGAGATGCCTACGTCAAAGCATTTAAATCTGTGGATGCTTGAATGGAGAGGCCCCATCTTGGCTGGGAAAGGGACCTGACAACTTTCTATCTTTTAGATCTTACCTTTGAGTTCCACATTTCCCACGGTGCTGGGAGGATTTAGCTCAGTGAAATATGGAAGAAGGAATGAATTTCTGAAAATCTGTAGGTCTCCTCCTCAGCAGCAACATCCTCCAAAAGTCAGTTTTATCCTCCAGACTCAGGTTCACCTTGAAGAGAAACACGGGTCAAATGAGTGGGTTTTCCAAGTAGTCCTGCATATTTTCAGTCTTTCTGTTACTTACTGGTGCCTGCTGGGATTTCTTGGGGTTTTTTCCATCTCAAGGGAAGAATAAAGCTGTTATTTCCGTTGTGTACTGCCGTCCTGAGAGCCACTTGGTGAAAGAAACAGCTGGTTCCCTGGTGAGACATGGCCTTGCAGCCGCCCGTGAAAGCATGGGGATAACAAGATTGTGTTAAGAAGTCAAGTGCACCAACTTATTTTTGCTAACATTTGGACAGCCCCTGTGAGCCCCCGTGGCCTTAAGACCACATAGTTGTGCCATGAGACCCTCTTGCCCTGAGATGCGTTACAAATTGAGCTGAGAGCAGACCCAAGGGCTGGTCTGCAGCTGTGGTTTCACCCTTACAAGTCTGTGCTGCTCTGCAGGGTTTGTTAATTTTTCTCTTCTCGCTTGCTGCTTAACAACTGTGGTGCCAGCATCCCACGTGCTGCAGAAAGTGCGGATGAGGCTCATCGACAGGGAGAAGTGCATGGAGCAGATTCCGCAGCTGATAGAGGACATGCTGTGTGCTGAGCTGGAGAGAGGAGAAAGAGACGTGTGCCAGGTAAAGTAGACAGGCTTCTGGATGGCCATGCTGCCTACGGGGGCACAGAGACATTGGAGGAGATGCTCCTTCATTTCGAGAATGAACATCAGTCCTTCCCGTGATTTCCTGGGATTGCTAAAGCTTCTCTGCAGGATGCCCAGGGGCCAAGGAACTGCCTGCAAAGACATGTTGACCTGGGCAGTGGGGGTGCAGGACCCTTGGGACTGGAAAGCAGTGATGGTGCTGGAGATGAAACACCTTGTGGAGCAGATGAGCCTCTGCTCACGCTCTCCTCCTTGCCCTGATTCCCTCCCTGCAGTGAGAGAGACAGGAGCTCTGCAAGGGAAACTGTGAGCTGAAAGGAGGGCAAGGGAGAAGAGTGGTTTCCAACAAGTCCCCTTGGATGGGCACAGTTTTGGATGGCTCTGGGAAGAGGAATTTGGACTTTTATCTCACAGCAATTAAAAAACACAGTCCCTGCTGTGGCCAAGATGTGCAGTGGTGGGAGCACTGGCAGGAGAGGTCTTGTGTCCCTGTGGAGAGGGCTCAGCACAGCATGGGCTGCATCCTCCTCCTGCCTGGGGTCCCCTCAGCCCCAGACTGGGCAGTGCTGCTCTATTGCCAAGTTAAATCCTGAAAGGAGACATGAAAATTTGTCCAGGAGGGTCAAAGCAAAAGAACTGGGTGGGAAATTGAGCCCAGGTATGTTTAACTTGAATATTAGAAACCTTTCTCAGCTGAGGTCTTGGCTCTTATACAAATGTCCTTTGATAACATGGCAGGTTGGTCTGTGGCTGCCAGAACTAGTCGCATCATATTGCAATGAGTTAGTGATGCAGGCTGACCGACTTTTGAAGCTAAATAATAGATTTCAAGCAGAATTTGATATCAGGGTTTGGTAAGGGGAGAGAGCTGATACAAACACCCAGAAGAGAGGAAAGGGCCTCAAGTTGCACCAGGGGAGGTTTAGATTGGATATTAGGAAAATTTTCTGCACCGAAAGCGTTGTCAAGCACTGGAACAGGCTGCCCAGAGAGGTGGTGGAGTCACCATCCCTAGAGGGATTTAAAAGACATGTAGATGTGGTGCTTAGGGACATGGTTTAGTGGTGGACTTGACAGTGTGAGGTTAGCGGTTGGACTTGATCTTAAAGGTCTTTTCCAACCTACATGATTCTATGATTCTCTGTGGGAAAACCTCACTCAGAACTTGTGCCCTCAGAGCATACTCCATCCACAAGATCACTGTCCCTGACATCAAACAAAGTCTAAAAGCCAAAAAACACTTCTTTCATAGTATCCAACCTTCAACTCCTCCTCTGAGTGCCTGGTAAAGACTAAGCTCTTCCTGCAGCCTCTGCTTCAGGACTAAGGTCTCCATCCTCTACTGGGCAAGGGTTTTCTTAGATGTGTGCAGGTGTTTGCAGGGGCATAGATGGGCGGGCACACGTATGGACAGCTTCATCCCGTAAGAATCATTTATTGAGGGTGCTAAACCAACACCCAGGACAGAGGGAGATCCCCTGCCCTTTAGACAAAGACAGTGGGGACAGGGACCGTGGATTGCAACCCCATTGTGAGCTGGGAGTGGAGCTGGGCAGCAGAGGGAAGCTTTACTTTGCAAAAGCATTTTTTGATTAGCCAGAAAGCATTTGTCTCTGAAACCATTCATCTAGTGACTTTCACCTCCATTAAATTCAATCAAGAACTTTAAAAAGAAAACTGCCACAGGATAACATTAACGTGATTAAAGAATGCACTTCCCAGCCCAGCCTTAAGTTCTGTGACCAAATTATGCTGGTGAAACAGCAAACGAAACACCTTGTACCCAGCAAAATGGATCTCCTGTATCCAGAAAGGTGATGAGGGTGCTGTTTTGATCTACAATAATGTTAGGGTTGCCTGAGAAATGAACTAGAAATGTGAGCTTTCCAAGCAGTAGAAGTACACGACGACTGTATGTGTGGTAAGGCTCATAACCCAGGACATAGCGGAAGCTTGACCAGGCAGAAAGGTCTTGCAACCTGAAATAACAAGAGCAAGACGAAACCATCCCCTAGGCTAGAAGTAGAGCTCCTTCAGGAGCGAAACAAGTGACATGACTTTTCATCAGAATTTGCTAATTTGGTGGAGGGAAAGCGATTTGCTGATGGGCGGTTTGGTGGGAAGTGCTAATTAAAGTCAGGTAGGGCGCATTGTGACCTTGCTAGGCTGGTTCAGATATCTGGTGGCTTGCCCGTAGTAGGCTGCCTGGTAATAGAACTGAGAGTCCAGGTCTGAATGTCATGCTTGGTCTGTAGCGTGGACCACTGGACACAAGCTACACTTATCTATAAAGATTATGGAGTTTGTGTCAAATGAGAATGAGGCCAGATTTCAAAATACCTAAATCTTTTAAAAGTCAGCACTGTCAAGGAGGTGGAGCAGCCCTGGGCACTGTTTTCGTCTATGACAACCCAATGTCTTCTGGATAATTTTCAGACACATCTCAAGCTTTTGCAATGGTCAGGAGCCATCCACAATAGAATCATAGAGTCATAGAATAGTTTGGGTTGGAAGGGACCGTTAAAGGTCATCCAGTCCAACCCCCCTGCCAGGAGCAGGGACATCTCCAACCAGATCAGGTTGCTCAGAGCCCAGGCCAACCTGGCCTGGAATGTTTCCAGGGATGGGGCAGGATCACTTTGGATCCTGGCACCCCAATTTAGAGGCCAGGAAGGAGCAGCAGTGCAGGCAAGGCAGAGACCTCTGGTCAGAGAACAAGCCCTGGAGATGCTGAGCTTGCTGGTGTACATGTGGTCACAGCAAACCTGGAAGCCATGCACTGCATAGACGCATGGTCTGTCTGGACAGGAAGTGGACAAAACTCTTATGTTAATGTTTTCTGAGCTTTGCTGAGAGCCAGGATACATTTGTTCATGTCCGGAACCAGGCTAAGATGGGCAAATTGCATCTAGACCCAAGGTTGGAAGTCCACGTGATCCTGATCTGAATCCAAAGGATTGCCATGTGAGGTCTTTGCACTGTGTACCATTTGTGTGCTAGGTTTTCCTCGTTGCAGCAAGCTGGTTTATATGCCTAACTAGAGCCACATGACATCTTCACCAAGGCATCTTGTAGGATTTCTGTCCTATTTGCCAGTGCCGTAATACCCCCACGTGGCAACAGGGCGTGAATAGAAAGGCTCAGACATTTCACCAGCTGCCGTCGTGCTAGCACCAGACACAACGAATTTGCAGATCACTGACTGTATTCCTATAATAACTCAAGGAGATTGAATAGCAGAGGTCCTGAGTGTTTGTACATTAAAAAAAAAAAATATCCATTCACTTAAAAAGAAAAATCTATTGCATATCAATTCCTCAGTGGCTCTGCAGACAAATATATAGATTGTCTGTGAATTAACACTAACAGGATCTATAATTGACTTATAGTTCTATTTAGTCATAAACATTCGCATTAATGGATGCTCATGGGGTACAAGTGCTAAAGAACAGACACTAGAGATGGCCCATGTGTTATTTTTTGTGTGCTACATTTCTTCCATGACCCCGTGAACCACAATTGATATCTAATTCCTTGCTTTCTTAAGCATCTTTTGTCAGGCTCTGATGCAATGGTAACTTGAACAATAATTAGAGTATGAGGGGCTCACAAAGCAAATGCCTCTTCAGTGTCTTGCCTATCCAAACAGAATTCAGTAACTGGCCCAATTATATTTCAGAGAGTTTCTGCAAAGGAGGTCTGTGGGGGTAGCTCAGTGCTGCGGTGATTAGGACAGAGTGTGTTCAGCTGGAAGTCACAGTTCACGTACAGTTCAGGTCAGCAGCTGATGAAGGGGGGCCCTGGCCTGACTTTCAGGGGAAGGAATCATTGTGCAGCCACAGACAAGCCGTGGGATGGTTCCAGCTCAGCTTCACCGTGCCCTACAACACCCTCCAGCGTAGGGCTGATCTGAGCTATGGGCTGAAGCTATCTACCTGCTTCCACCATTTGTAGCAGGAGGTGATCTTGGCCATGTCTAACAAATGTCTGACATGACTCTAGGATGCATCTAGGGCTCTGGGTTTTAATTTCTTTAGTTCTGTGAAAAAGGACTTCTTTCCTTCACCTGTAATATGTCCTGCCCGTGTATACTGTCAGCAGTTTGGAAAGGACAAATGCCCTTTACAGCATCTGGGATGCTCAGGGCTCTCACCCCATAGTGACAGCAGTAGTTGTTGTACGACCCTGGGTGGGATTTGTCTGGCCAGATACAAATGTCTTCCTATAGCTATCTGCTCCTACTGAATCATCTTTATCATAGAATCATAAAATCATAGAATGGTTTGAGTGTGAAGGGATCTTTAAAGATCATCCAGTTCCAACCCCGCTGCCCTGGGCAGGGAGTCCTTCCACCAGACCAGGTCACTCAAAATCCCATCCAACCTTATCTTGAACACTTCCAGGGATGGGACATCCACAGCTTCTCTGGGCAACCTGTTCCGGTGCCTCGCCACCCTCAGAGTAAAGAATTTCTTCCTTATGTCTAACCTAACTCTACCCTGTTTCAGTTTAAAGCCATTACCCCTTGTCCTATCACTACCTGCCCCATCAAAAGTTTCTCCTCATCTTTCTTATCAGACTTCTTTAGGCACTGGGAGGCTGCTCTAAGGTCTCCCCAGATCCTTCTTTTCTCCAGGCTGAACAGCCCCAGCTCTCTCAGCCTCTCCTGTGATTTATTGAGACTGTTTCAACCATCTATTTTAAAATGAGATAAGTCAATGCATGAGTGCTTATTGCTCCCCATTAACAAATAGTAAGTCCAAGGTGTCTAGCTCACAGCAAGACACATGGCTCTGAGGCAGGACAGCTGACTGATATCTAAGTGTCCAGTGCCATTTTAGATATCCCAGAATATCCCCGTGGCATCCCACCGATCGCATCTCACACCATGCCACAGTGCCACTAATGTGAGTGTGATGGGAGCTTGACACTTGCGCTGGAAACATCTAGGAGAGGCAATCAGTCTGGAGCTGAACTCACCCCTTGTGCCCTCACTTTGTGCATAAGAGTGCTAAACCTATGCAGAAGTAAGAAAAGGTCTTGCATCCTTTTACTGGTGGTAATGTGTCTCCAAAACTGCAAAGGAAGACTTGTGAAATAGAATTTTTTAAAGAAAAAGTCTGCAAATTAGAATTCATGGAATCAAAGAATCACTGAATGGTTTGGGTGGGAAGGGGCCTTCAAAGGCCACCCAGCCCAACCCCCCTGCCAGGAGCAGGGACATCTCCAACTACATCAGGTTGCTCAGAGCCCCGGCCAACCTGGCCTGGAATGTTTCCAGGGATGGGAAACATTCCACCGCCTCTCTGGGCAACCTGGGCCAGTGCTTCACCAAATTGGGTTGATATGAGTAAATTATCACAGATGCAAGGAAAAGGTCACCAACCAGGGAAGCCTAGTCAATCCCTCAGACTGTTCAAAACGTCTGGATGGAGGTGGCTAGGTGACGGTGTGATTGTGGTCTGTAGAGATGGAGAGTATCTGCATGAAGTCTGAGGTTACAGGCCTTTCTGCTTATCAGACAAAGGTCTCCTGGGGGTCAGGAGTCAAAGCTAACCACATTTCAGTTCAAAGCTATTACTAACTATACAAAATTACTGTTTTACCTTAATATTGATGAGATTAATCCACTCTCCATCCTAGTGATGAATTCTCCATCATTGAACTATTGCTAACATGATGCACTGGGTTTTTTTCCAGAAGGGATGGGTGGGTTTAAATAGGAAGGTATCCTGGGAAGCCCCAGAACAAAGCAGTAGAAAGATGTTTCTGCATTCGCAGTCTTTTAAATTTGCTTCCGAAGGATGCTTTGATGTGCAGCTCATCAGAATCAGAACACTTGCCCTGTGTCCCATGGTTCTGTAGGGCTTTCATCATTTTATCATTTTATGATATGGGCAGACAAGTGAACACACTCAGGCTGCGGTGGCTTAATTCTTTAATCTGTCAAAAACGTTCCTTCCTATTGCGAGGGCCTGGGATGTTGGTGATGTCGTATGTCTCTTCTGCTTTCTTCCTCCGGGTTGTGGCTTTCGGTCCCTCAGACTGAAGCTGTTTGGTTTGCGGCGAAGGGGCCCAGCATTACTTTGTGTGCCTGGTGAGCGAAGCTGTGGAGAGCAGAACATCTCTGGATCCAGCTGAACACCAGAATCTGCAGAGTGCTTGCCCTGGGAGTGAGGGGGTGGGTGTGATGACTCAGAGGAGCTGCTTCTCATTCGATGACAGTGAGTCAACATAGCTTTAAGGGAAAGTCATGATTCACAGGCAGATTTGAATTCTTTGAACGAGCCAACAAGCATGTGGCAGAGGGGGATCCAGCTGATAGGATGCACTGAGATTTCCAAAACTCTTATAACGAGACTCCTCACCAAAGGCTCATGGAGAAACTGAACTGTGATGAAGTGGAAGGGCTTTGGTTTGAGAGGGAGGCATCATGGAGGAAGGGTTTGGCCAGAGAAAGGGGAGTTGTGGTGACATCGATGCAAGGAATTGAGCTGTTGAAGGAGGGCAAATGCTAAGGTGACCAAGTTGGCCGATGCCGCAGCATTGTTCAGAGAGGTCAAAATTACAACTGGCGGTGCAGCAGGGTCTCATTATTCTGAGTGACTGAAGGCTAAAGCAGCAGATGCAGTGTACTGTTGATAAAGGCAAAGTAATGAACGCAGGAAAAAGCAACTCCAGCTGTACCCATGCAATAATAGGCTCTAAATGAGCTATTACCATGTAAGAAGGTCTTGGAGTAACTGTAGATAGTCCTTCAAAAACATCAGCACCGGGCTGTGTGGGGGTCAAAACGGCAACAAGAGCATTATGAGTTATTAGGAAAGGAATAGGTAGCAAAGTGAATGGCGTGCTGTGCTAGGGCACTAATCTTGGGAGCCTACATCTTGTGTGCTGTGTGCGACTCCCATCCACCCCACCCGAGAAAGGAGCAGTAGTTTTAGAAAAGGAGAAGAGTAGAGGAGGAAGGATGAACAGGGACACGGAATGGCTTCTGCTGGAAAAAGAAATAACAGAGCAGGATTCTGAGGCTTGTAAAGTAGATGTCTGGAGGGGATATGACAGATTTCTAAAGTCATGAGCGGCAGGGAGAGGACAGTCAAAAGCTGTCCTCTTGTAACTAATGTTCAAAAATATGAAGGAGGGGGTCAGATGGCCATATCAGGCAGAAGATTTAAAATAAAAAGAAGGAAGTGTTTTTTCATCCAACAAATAACTAAACTATGGAAGTCACTGACCAGAATGGTGTGGGCATTTATCCTTAGGGATAAATGGATTCAAAAAACAATTAGATAACTTCCTGGGTGAAGATCTTTCTAAGGCTATTAACCACCGTGATGCAAATACAGCTCTCTAAATACTTGCCCTGTTTCTCATTCTCTTCCCTGAGCACTTGCTGCAGCTGACTGTCAGAGACAGGAGTCTGGGCCACATGGGTCTTTGGCCAGATGCGTTATAGTCCCTTCCACCATAGTTACTAATGGACCCTGCTGGTGTCTGTGTGGATGGAGTAGAGTGGTCTTCTCCCGTTTTCCAGAAAGGGGATGGAGGGATACAGTAGCTGAAGGCTCTCACCTGAGATCTCAAAAGGATCCCATGAAAGGAGTCCAGGTGCCTTGTGCGACCTCAATCGTTTTCAATACCTGCACGCCAAAAATGGCCATAGCCTTCGTCCTTCCACCTTTCTCTAAAGACAGCTTGTTCACGGTGAAATAACTGAAGAAATAATCTGTTTGCAGAAGCCTTTGTTTCCTGCAGCCACGGCAGCTCTAATGGCAAACGTTGTTATTCACACGCGGATTCTCTCCAATTTACAGAGAACTTACCAACGCGAAAATGAAACCAGCAATGGGTTGTGTGTCCACCTAATGAGTATCAGATGGGTTGTTCTCCCTCCCCCAGAGCTTCTCCCACCTAAGAAGATTTATGTGGCTGAATGTGTTTGTTCTGTTCAATTACCATGCTGCAGACAGGAATACAAATACGAAAGGAAGAAGATTACACTTTTGATCCAAAGCCCAGTAAAGTCAGCAGGAAGGCTCCTGATGTTCACAAAAAGGCTTTGGCCGTGGTGAAAAGGATGAAATTTTTGATCAGCTTCAGAGAACAAAGCACCTTGTTAGTTGGTGACAGCTTTTATACAAGCCAGAGCTATTTATCAGTGAATATATCATTGCTCTCACCTCTCCTAATGGGAGGATTAACATGCAGTTGTGGAAGGCATGAATTCAGCCCCAGGTCTGATTTGATGTGTTTGCTTTTCATGCATCTTCCCGATGACAAGAAACATGCAGCAGAAGCAAAGATGATATTTTTAGGGGTTTTTTTTTTTTATGATCCAGAAACTTGGGGCTCAGACTGAAGAGCAAGAGCAGGTATCTGGTGTGAGTTGCTGACCAAAAGTATTTCGCCGCCAGAATACAGGAGGCTGAAAGCAGCACTTAATAAATTCTTGGATCTTCAGTCGTTAACCCGGGCATTCATTAAATTAGTGCTACTGGAAACATTAGCTGAGATAATTGTACCAGTGCTCAAAACTCGCCCCTCCCACACCCTCTTCTACGCAAGGATGGAAAACCTTAGGCCAATGTTTTTGAGAGCTTAAGGTAGATAGAGG
>WHYT01017364.1:35265-47782 GCA_009806455.1 Tetrax tetrax | reverse complement strand
GGGGTAAAAAAAAAAAAAAAAAAAAAAAAAAAAATTGGCAGGCTGTGTCTATCCAAAGTCTGAATGAATAGAAACTCCAAAGGAAGCACCTGCTGCTAAAGGAAATCCAGGACAAGTTTTATTATCCTTTTTCACAGGTCTATTCAGGACTACATTAGGGGTTTCCTCTTTCCTTTTCTGGTACTTCACACTCATTCACAACAAAAAACATATTGTGCTTATGAATTATATTCCAGAGAATATAGCTAGAGCTTATAAAGGCCCTGGCCAAAGAACTTTATTTTTAACCTTACTCCCTTGAGGATTAATTTCTCAAATGAAAGCTTTGCAATTGTTTGGGATTATTTTTCTCTCTTTTTCTTGGATGGGGCACAAGGGCAAATCCTGCCTGTGCCGTGTTAACAAACAGTGCCTCTCAAAGAACGGAGAGCAAAGGAGGTAAGCAAGGTTCTTGATGGAGCTCAGATACAAGGGAAAAATGGAAAATATTAATGCAATTCCTCCTAAACCAGCAAAGTTTTAGAAGGTCTCCTGTTAATGATGCATTGACCACTCTGGTGCATGCAGAAGATGATGGCCGTTCTTCCATCGCTAATGTGATGTAGCTGCACTGCACAAGGAGAGGCAAAACCCCATTCAGCTGCCAAAGGCCGTGTGAAGAGCTTCTCTTGGGCTTGAGCCTGAGACCACTTGAGCCAGTGATGAGGTACTCAGGAGGCACTGAGGAGTTCGCTTATCAAACGCAGCTACTAAGCTTAACATCTTCCAGAAGCAAAGCACATAAAAGTTGAAGGGCATGCAAACAACCCAAGTGTAACACATGAGTCAATATGTTTGTGAGCCAACGTGTTTGCTTTATCGGGTCATTTTGCACCTGTGTGACAGGGATATGACCTGATCCCTGGGTGGCCCAGGAAGGTTTTACACCCTTCTATACTGGGGTGGGTGCCTAAGAGGCGGCACTGGGCCCTCTGTGTAACAAATATACTGGACTCCATGAGTGCAAGGAGCTTGCTGTGCATGCACACAAAGCCTTTTCTCATTCTCCTGATTTGTCCTTAAAAGTCTCCTTGTTTGGTTTTAATTGCCCTTATCCAGTCCCCTGCCTCTGCACCATCAGATGGTCACAGCCCTGAGCGTGGTTCGTCATTGCTGTCGCCTTCTCCTGCCCCTCTGGGTGCTGGTTCTACTTCTCACAGGTTATATTTTGATTGGGAACCCTTTTTAAGAAAGGAGATGGTCTGCTCTGCTTTTGAGCAGTAACCAGCATAAGTATTTCTTCTTCAGCCTGAGGCTGCTTGTTGCTACTGCAGCGGAAATAATAAATTACAGCAATTAACGGTGGCATAAATCAGAAACCGTGACCAGACAAGGTCACTGAGGACTCAAGGGCTGCATCGTACGAGTAAATTACCCCAGGCAGGAATTCCTTCATCCGCATTGCTAAATTGGTTGAGCATTTCTTGACATGGTTTTGGCCCAGGCCAGTGACACCGATCCCAGGAACAGCTCAGGCATTAGCACAGGCCAGTGATCAGGTGGGACCCTTGTCTGAAGGATTAGAGGGCAACCACAGTAGGGACATGGCCAGACAGCAAGTCCTGGCACTGGTTAGCAGAGATGCAGCTCATTTTTAATGAGCATGGGCCCATTTTTAATGAGTGTGGTAGCATGGAGATGACATTTCTATATGGGGAGAACATGGGGTTTTGAGATTACCATTGCAGTTTTCACTGTCCTTGATGCTCTTCACTTTTCTTCCCTCACAAGGTGTTAGCTAAGGATGCTTTAAGGTGTTGTCCCAGGGTCCAGCTATAGATTCTTGTGATCTCCAAGTGGTGTCAGACATCCAGTCACTCCGAGCTGAGGTGTGGCATGGCTCCTGTCCTCACAGAGAGCAGTCTTGGCTGGTTGGAAGGCACAGTGCACAAAGACCTGACAGTCCTTGCTGCAGGACATTAGCACAACAGAGGTTTCTCTGTTCAGATGAAATTGATTTTTCTCTTTCTCTCTTTGGCTTTTAGGATGGTTTTCTGAGTGGTCTTGTTTGATCTTATTAGATTGCAAGAATATTTACAGATGTCACCTAATATTTTGCTATACAGATACTAAATGTGTTGAATATACAGCTAATTTTCTACACTGACGAGTTGTATTACTCCTACTGTAAGGCAGCTACATTATTTTACAAAGTTTATATGAAACCTAAGAACTAAAGCCAATGTCTAACTTGCACCTTGGCTGGCCAGGCTGGAGAAGAGGTTGAAATTTGGGTTGCTTCTGACTTGATACCTTGCATTAATATATCTATTATGGGCAGCCTGGACTTGGGCAGATGATGAATCTCATTTCTCCTTGCAAGAGAAAGCTAGTACCTGTCCACGGGGTGAGAACTGAGCTAGCAGTCAGATATGTCAGTGTGGGAGAAGTATAACCTAGGAGAGTTGTGGCTAGAAAGAATTACACTTCAAGGGGGAAGATACTTCATTAAGTAGTTTTTCAGTCCACACTGACTCCATTGCCTGCTCTGGATGTGTCATTTAAAAGCAGGAGCCACCAGCCTCTGTCCATCTAGTCGTTGAGGCACTCAAAATTTCTCCAAGACCATTCCTCTGGTGCTTGGTTTCTGCATCTGGGTATGTCCAGATCCTGGCTAGCCTTGACAGTCAGGCAATCCCCACCAGTCCCCTGGTGTGGGGCCTGAAATAGTGACCTCAAAACACATCCAGAAAAAAAAGCTCTGCAAACCATGATTCCTCCTGCTCTACAACTGTTTGATGGTTTGAGCTCTTGGTCAGGAAGAGGGAATAGCCAGTATGGGATTAATTTGGTAGCAAGAAAATGTGTATTGCTCATCTCATACTTTGCTCCTTCATCTCCTTGACTCAGGATTATCATATAGGTGTCCCAATTCAATTCCCCACATGTAGATGCCTAGTGCCATTTGTGATGTCTTCTAGACCTGTGGAGATGGGTTGGACAACCTCAAGGATGTCACATGGCACTAGGCACTTTCGTGTAGATAACTGAATCCTGTCTTTCATCTCCACTGGCTTTAATGAGAATTTAGATGAAGTCACATGTAGATATCTGCTCGCAGATACCTAAATTGATATGACTTCAGCTGCCTAAAGACAGGCCCTGAGAGCTGCCAGAGATACTCCAGGGATCTGCACAGAAGAGATACTTAAAAGGGAGGTACATGTCTCTGGAACAGCAGCTGTGAGCCATCCAATTCAGACCTCAGGCCCAAAAGACACTAAAATATTATGTTAAGGTGATTGGGTCTTTCCTGTAATCTGGTGCTGACTCCCACTCACAGACACAGTTCCCTGCCATCCCACCATCCTATTAATCAAAAAGTCAAAATGTGATGGTATGGAGTGCAACTTTCTACATGATTCCTCAGTTTCTTGTCCATTTTTACATCCCTTATATATTAACGACAGTGGGACTTTGGGTGTAGGGAAAATAAAAGATGAGAGATCTTTGTTTTACAACAAGACTACTGCAGTGTAATATTATTTCTGAAACAGGTGTCACTGACAAGCACAGAGCTCTGTACACCTATCTGACAAACGGAGATTGAGACCCACACATCTCTCTGTCCATGTCTTAGCCTGACCGCGTGCCCAGCAGCCCTCCTGCAACAGGGTTTTGTTGTCAAAGGCAAAGCAGCGTGGTATGAGCATCAGGGAAGGTGCTCTGATATCACAGCCCAGCTCCTCAGGCTGTG
The DNA here is from genome assembly GCA_009806455.1 of Tetrax tetrax. NCBI lineage: Eukaryota > Metazoa > Chordata > Aves > Otidiformes > Otididae > Tetrax > Tetrax tetrax. Next base: position 44,046 of record WHYT01017364.1, on the reverse strand, counting down.
ACCTTGTGATGAAGTGCCAAAGATGCTTCAGCATCCTCATGACGGACAAGTTATCTGCAGAACAACTGCCTCCTTCAGTTGTGCTTTCAAAGAAAACAACATTCCTTGCTTCCCTCAGGGACAGGGCACAGCCACCACAGCTCGTGGTAGTTGTAGGTTGTGCATCCCTGTCCCCCTGCTCAGCTGTCTGAGGGGACCAGGACAAGCTCTTGCCTTGATGATGCTGGTTGCCTTGCTCCCGGTCTTGTGTACCCCAGCCACCATAAAGTCCAACCTGAGATATGTTGTTCTACCAAAGCATGGCAGAAAGAAATCAAATACCTTCAAAAGCAATAAATGCTATATTAAATAATAAATGCTAAATGCCACCTCTGGTCAGGTATTGCATGTGGGAGGCAATATTCCCGCACCCAGTTTGCATGGGACAATGTCCACCCTCCTTCACATCTCCTCCTAGAGCAGGGTTTGAGCTGCGCTGCTGGGATGGGGATGCTGGTTTCAAAGGAAACTTCAAAGGAAGCTTCTTTGTGGGCGAGCGGCAGAGGCAAGGGCTAAAGGGACAGAGTCGTGACTCCAAGGAGTGCTTCAAAATTTTCCATGCTACAGAGCATATCCTCCTCTCCACAAAGAGTTCTGCCATCCAGGCAGAGCTTTTGAGGGCTAAAAGATGAAGATTAGGCTGTCTCCCTCCTGTCTCTGCTGCCTGGAAGGTGCCCAAAAAGCTGTTAGGACCAAAAAGCTGAGTCTTTCCTACTCTGCTATAGGATGCAGAAAAGGAAGCGCAGCCCAATGGAGGAAAACTGGGAAATGCTCCACTGAACCTCATGGGGGTTTGTTGAAATGGCTGAAGCCCTTTTTAAACTAGAGGACCTGCATAGCAACGAAGGAGATCCCCCTCTTTTATTTTTCAGTCACTTTTCAGATAAAAGACAGGTCTGCACGCTGCGCTCATTTGGTGGGAGGGTGGTGATGGGGAATAATTGCTATTATCTGAATAATTAATATTATCTGATATTTCTCCTGCAACCATATCAGAGAGACTCAGGGTCCCACCGTGGTGGGTGCTGTGTGGAGTCAGGGAAGAAAAGAGGCAGCTCCAGCATCTATTACCAAGGTCGAGGAAGAGGGAAGAGGTTCCCACTATTTTCTGTTTTGCTTCTGGAATTTAATTCAGATCGAGGAGGTGAATTTGGGGGCAAGCTAGATGAGTTCAGCAGCTGTGGCATTGAAATGCGGGGATCTTAAATGGCAGGAGGAAGGGAAATCCAGTAAACAGCTTTCAGATCTCAACCGAGCCTTGCCTCTGAACTACAAAGACCTGCAAGAAAGTGGTATCCAACACCCAGCTCCAACTTTGACCCCTGCCTGAGGGGAAGTGAATGAATGTTGGGAAAATATGGAAAGCAGGATGAGATTATCTACTGTATAAAAGAAGGTGGAGGAGATGGCTTGGGATATTTGTGTATTGAGGCTCTTTCCACGTCCTATTCCTTTTTTGGGGGGGTGCTATTGTACCTATTGCTGCAGATCTTTATCGGCGGTGTTTATCACATTGGGTGCGGGGAATGTCAGATTGCTGAATGTCAGGTTGTTGACTGTTCTCATAACAGGAAGCTGCCTGCTGTCTTGCTGTGTTAAGGAACTCCCGCATGCACAATATTTTCCAAAACAACAGAAAAAAAAAAAAATCTAAACACTATGCTGTGGTTGGGTGACTGCACGGATTCGAGTTTCTATTGTTCCTTGTAAGGCTAAATCCTGTATAGATAAATATACTTGATACACACATGCCTGTTATTTCTTTTGTGTAAAGATACAGGAAATATGGCCGTTGTTTTGTCAAGATGAAATATTTCCCAACGCTAAAACTAAATCCTGACACTTTCATCAGCGCTTGGGAGCCTGGAGAGCTGCCACGCTCTGGTGCAGGTGGGACGTGGGAGAGAGCGGGACAAAAGTTGGTTAGTCACAGCAACACCGAGCATTGTGGGACCCAGCTTTTACGTGCCTTCATCCCTGCGAGCTGAAGTTAGGCATCTGGCTTCCCCCCAGCGCTGCAGAGAGGAGATGGCTAATTCAGATTTCTTGCGAGAAACCTGCGTCTGCCTCTCCTCACTTGGAAAATGAGTGACCTAAATACCTCCTGGCTTTCCTGAACATCAAAATTGCAATGACTGAGCCTTGGGGCTGTAAGTAACCCATGTGAGCTGCCTGAGAAGGCAATCCAGAGGACACCTGGAGTACTGTGTCCAGCTCTGGAGCCCCCAACAGCAGAAGGCCGTGGAGCTGTTGGAGAGGGTGCAGAGGAGGCCACGCAGATGCTGAGAGGGCTGGAGCAGCTCTGCTGTGAGGCCAGGCTGGGAGAGCTGGGGCTGTTCAGCCTGGAGAAGAGGAGGCTCCGGGGAGAGCTGAGAGCGGCTCCCAGTGCCCAAAGGGGGCTGCAGGGAAGGTGGGGAGAGACTCTGCAGCAGGGCCTGGGGTGACAGGACGAGGGGGAATGGTTTTAGAATAGAGGGAGGCAGATTTAAATTGGATATTAGGAAGAAATTTTTTACACTGAGGGTGGTGGAGCCCTGGCCCGGGTTGTCCAGAGAGGTGGTGGATGCCCCATCCCTGGAAACATTCCAGGCCAGGTTGGCCGGGGCTCTGAGCAACCTGATCTAGTCAGGGATGTCACTGCTCCTTGCAGGGGGATTGGACTGGATGGGCTTTGAAGGTCCCTTCCAAGCCATTCTGTGATTCTATGATTCTATGACACCCTTCAGAAGGGTGGACACATCTCAATTGGTCATTTGGGGCACAAGCTATTGCAATTTTGGTGAGAGGAGGTCCTAAGCACCTTTTCTCAGAGTCCTAAGCTGTCTGCTAGTTGTGGGCACCTGAATAATTTTTTGGAGCAGTACACTAATGAGGATTCTTCACAAGTGCCCTCCAAGTGACAGTCATTCTGAATGGTCCAAAAATTGTGCAAGCATTGTGTGCTAAGTCGAGTACCTGACCCACTCTATGGTACATGATACCTTAGTGCAATTAAGAGATGTCGGACTGAATCACCCTTAGGATGGGGAATTTGAACCTGAGTCTTCCCTAATCGCTCTGGCTGCTTTAGTTGATGGACAGAGGTGAGGATAAAGTTTTTCTCCAAGAAGGAAATAGCTCAGAGGAAGACAGAGGTGGCACCTAAACTTTGGACACGGGGTCTGTGTGACCCAAGGGTTTTCTTTTCAGACACTAGATAGGAGGGTGCTGAAACAGGGTCAGTGTGCTTTCAAAAATCAGTAAGAATTCAGTTTACAAGATATATGTCTTCCCATGAGACCTCAGAAAGTTGTCTTTCCCAGACAGATGCTGGGCTGTAGGATCATGGCACAGGCGGAGATCAAGAGATACTGAATTAGCAAAAAGACTTCTTAAAAGTCCCTGCAAATTAAAGGGTCTTGGTACCAACAGAAAATGCAGTGTGCTTTCTGTATCTGACCCCCTTGGGATCAGTATACTTCTGTTTCGGCCTGGATAAAATCTGCGTCTGCTCTGTAGTGTAAGCAGGGTTACTAACTCAGGAAATTCTGAGCCTTTGCACAAAGCACAATATATCCTTTAAAGAGCATCTTCCTCCTCTCCAGTGACCAGGTAACATGATGAAGCTGCCAGTCCAGTGCAGATGTTGTCAGAAAAGGTGGGCAGGTCACCATCACTGTTTTCTAATTGAAAAGTCTGTGAGCAATCAGATAGTCATTCCCCAACGAGACATCAACCCATGCTGCTGGTTCCCTCTCACTGCTCTTCTGTGGGAAAAAAAAAAAATACATACTTGTTCAGAACAATTCTTGAAGGTGGAAATTGCTAAATCTGTACTTGAAAAAAATAGATTTGTTTGGATCTTGATAATATCTGGAAGAAGATTCAGCTTAAGAGGTCAGCTGTACTTCCTCAACATTAGCTGTGCTGGCCAGAGATGGGAAAAGTAACTGTCCTGGGATCTAAAGCTGGGTAAGGCTCTTCAGAGCTTCAGAAACTCTATGAGACATCAGGCCAATGGTGGTGGGGACCTCACACCTCCCACTGTCCTCCTTCTGAGGAGCTGAGAGCTGAAGGCTTCATCCATGCTATGCTAGAAGTCGACCAGTTGTTAAACTAGCAAAGGAACAGCAAATGCCAGGACAGAGCAGGGAAAAAAAAAGAAATCTTGTTCAAAAGAAGTTTTAAGAAGAAGATGGACTCAATTATGGCAATCAGAATTCAAAAAAATTGATTTTTGTTTTGGTGTAGGACATGGCCTAGAAGCCCCTTCCATCCCATATTTTTATTATTTCATGATCATGTGAGAACAGGCCTGTTAAGGCCCAGCAAAACTCGATCTACCTTTGAATTATAGCATTAAAAGAGAAATATGATATAGTCATGTTTGTCATACAGTCAGCAGAGGGCGTCCAATGCATGCGTGTCTCAACCCCAGCACCGAGTTGGAACAGCAAAATCTGTTAACGGCCAACTATTCCTCCAACTATTCCTCCGAGTGCGGCTGATGCTTCCCCGCCAATTGTGTGGTTGCCCTGGGTTTCCTTCCCCGCTCGCCGTGTGCGGTGCCATACGGTAGATGTAGACCTGATTGTTCGCCCCGCGGCCCCCGTGGACAGGATACGAGCCCGGTGCCAGGTGTTGAATTATTTTCCTGCGTGGTGGTATAGTGCATGGGAATTGTTGATAAGGCTAACAATACAGCAAAGGAAAAGTGGGAGAGAAGGAGGACAATTAAGCAGCCTTTGAAAGCCCTGGGGACGTGTAAAATACCCTCCCTCTATTCATGTGTCACCAAGTCCAAGTTCTCAAGTATGGAAAGGAGGGCGTCGTTAGTGGGTGAATCTCTCTTACAGCCTGAAATCTTTCAGCAAGGCCTGGTCTGTCTTGCAGTACTGTTCACCCACTTTAGTGGGTTTAGTGGAGTTAAATTTGGTTTATCCGAGGAGCCCCTCAAGGCGATCATCTTCCCAGGGAACAGCTACTTATCCTGGCTATGTTTTGGTAGTGCTGGGGGCAGAGTTAGGGTTGGGGTCCCAGACTGCTGACCCAACGGGCTCTCCGTGAAAGGCAGGTGGGTAAGGTGACTGCAACAAAGCGACAGGGAGTTCGGTGAAGGAGAAGTTTTGCAGGAAAACTAGACCTGGGATGCAGGAAATCTAGGGTCATGCCCTGGCTCCAGACTCACTTTATGGTGTTAAGAAAGTCACTAGTCCCTCTTCACTCCTGAATTACTTTAGAAATAGTCAGATTTTTAGGACTGAAACCATGGCAGGTTGAATCAGTGGGGTTTTAGGATTGAAATAGTGATACAGCACCATACAGCACCATATAGCACCTAGCCATGTAAGGAAGTGGTCACCACCTTGGATGTTGCTACATGGCAGCATCCTGCAGGTCTTTAGGTTGATTTAGAGAAAAATAAGGGCCTGAGAACCTTTCTTCTGGGCTCCTGAACTCTCCAGGGCTCAGAGTGAGCCTTTAGCCATGTTTCCAGGCCCACACACAGCTCTTGCCAAGCTGGCTGTACCACCAACCCTCCTCACAACACCTGCACCGTCCAAGAGGCCACCGTGTCTCAGCAAGCTGGGCCCCCCTGAGCTCGCTGTCATGATGACACTTCCCTGTTTTCCAGCACGCAAATCCCAGCGCACGTCATCGGCACTTCTGATTAGGAACTGTTTTGTCAGCATTTGGCACCCTCCCAGCAAAAGTGACACCAATTATTTGTGTCAGCTCCCCTCTGAAAGCAGGAGATATATGACATCTCACCCCGAGACAATCCATCACGCCTTGCAATGAGATTTGGGACCTGTCAACCTGATGGGGTATTGACTGAGCGTGGCTTCTTCCAGGACAGAGAGGTTATGGAGAGCATTGTATCTTTCCCAGCAAGACATCGCAGACTGAAACTGAAAAATGAGCCTCAGAGTCTCTCGACTTGGGTAAATGGTCCAACGAGAGCAACTGAAGAGAATTCAGGCAACTCCTTGTTTACGTTTCTCTGAGGAGTTTTAATAACCAGTACATGATTAAATGGCGAATGTTTATTTTAAAGCAAGATGGGACCACGTCTTGTTTTCCTGTTTGTTTTAACATCATCTTAGTTGACGTGAAAATCTTTCCACCAGCGTATATGATGAGCCCTTGCTTTTCTCAATGGTCACTGGATTTTCCAAATAGCCCTTTTTTTTTTTTTTTTTTTTAATGATCCAGAAACTTGGTGCTCAGACTGAAGAGCAGGAGCAGGTATCTGGTGTGAGTTGCTGACCAGAAGTATTTCGCCGCCAGAATACAGGAGGCTGAAAGCAGCACTTAATAAATTCTTGGATCTTCAGTCGTTAACCCGGGCATTCATTAAATTAGTGCTACTGGAAACATTAGCTGAGATAATTGTACCAGTGCTCAAAACTCGCCCCTCCCACACCCTCTTCTACGCAAGGATGGAAAACCTTAGGCCAATGTTTTTGAGAGCTTAAGGTAGATAGAGGGATATTCAGAAGTGTCCAAGAACTGAGTTTATTTTCCCTATCTTTAGCCCTAAAAAAACCCAGGCTACTGATTCATCTGGGCTACTGCTATAATTACATGAGCAAGATTATCACACGGAGAGGATGATTTAGCCCACTTCGTGAGAAAATGGTCGGGTTAAATAGCTGACGCTGAGGGAAATGACATGTTAGAAGCTGCACCCATGAAGCAGACCAACTCAGCCCACGTGGAAAGGGATCTGAAGCAGGATTTGAGTCTCGGGGTTTGTAGATTAGAGAAATGGATTTGCAGCTGCTGCCTGTGTTTTCACAGCGTTGCCCAACACCCTCTCTGCCCAGGTTTTAAATCTTTTTCCATGGCTGACAGTCCTGCAAGCCCTGAAGACAACTCTCCCTTTCCTTGCCAAGTGGGCAGAGAACAAAAGGAACGTGGTTAAAGAGGCAAACAGGGAAAAGCAGATCTGATTTGAAAGGAAAACCATGTGATGTATAGTTTAAATAGGGATTCCTAGCTCTGCCATTCCCTCGTGCAAATCGCATCCCTTTTCTGCTGTGGTTTTCTCAGCTATGAAATACGATAAGACTTTTACCTCACAAGGATCGTCGAAAGGGATCAGGAATTAACTGGGAGAAACATCGTTTGCAAGTGTGAAAAGGCTCCAAATTGGACCATCTGAAACTGATCTGCCCCAGCGATGTGCGGGGCCTCTGCCAGTGCTAAAAATCTCCTGTACTGGGAAAAGCCGGCATGACGCACGCCGACATATCACTGACAAGGGATCGTCAGTCGTGGCTGCGTCACCAGCTTGCGAACGGCTCCCACTCTCTTGACTTCATTTATTATCTTTGTGTAGGAGGCTTGAAGCGCCTTCCTTTCGCTACCGGGATAATATGTTTGGCCTGTTCCTGCCCTGAGGGAATTAGCAGTAAAATTCCCAGTAATTTAATTGTGCGTACAGCCTAGGAGTTGGTCATTCATTCAAACAGGATGCCATCGCCAAGGACACCGATAACGCATGGATCCAAGGTCACCGCAAGGTCACTTGTGCAAGTCACACAAATTCTTGGCTGAAACAAGGTCAGGAAAAGGTTTTAGATCCCGTGTCTGAAGAGGGTCCAGCAACACTGGTTGCGATGCAGACATGTAGCTACAGTAACACCATTGCAGTGCAAACAGCATTGAATTTATTGAATAGGACTCGGTGATCTTTTCCAACTTAAATGATTCTGTGAATGCTGAAGCAACATTCCTTCTGCATTTATCTTCATTTTTCCCTCCTATATGCATCTTGAACTGAAAAGAAAAACAGAAAAGAAAAAAAAACAAAAACATATTATGGGCCTGGACCATCTACCTAATGAAGCAGGTAGGAATTCTGCCATAAACTTTAGCGGGTGCCAATGAGTTCCACAGGGGACTACAGCCACTTCCTTACTCATTAATTAGTGAGTTAGCTCGGGGTAGCTGCTGGCGGAAGGGCATTCATACATTAATGACAAAGACATTTCTCAAAGTAGCATACAAAAAGGGAGGGACAACATTTCCCAGGAAAGCTGACTGTGTTGAGAAATGAGTTTGTATTGAATTTCTAGTTTGCCACGTGTAGATGTACATGGAGAAGACAAGGCTCCAGAGAGACCTTAGAGCGGCCTTCCAATGCTTAAAGGGGGCTACAGGAAAGGTGGGGAGAGACTCTTCAGCAGGGCCTGGGGTGACAGGACATGGTTTCAAAACAGAGGGAGGTAGATTTAGATTAGATATTAGGAAGAAATTTTTTACACTGAGGGTGGTGGAGCCCTGTCCCAGGTTGCCCAGAGAGGTGGTGGATGCCCCATCCCTGGAAACATTCCAGGCCAGGTTGGCCGGGGCTCTGAGCAACCTGATGTGGTTGGAGATGTCCCTGCTCCTGGCAGGGGGGTTGGACTGGGTGGTCTTTAACGCTCCCTTCCCATCTAAACCATTCTATGATTCTATGTTCAGAAATTGCACACAGAGGTCATACGGGCAACTGGACGTGCTCTCAGTGCTCAAGATACAACAGCCAACAGAAGGACATTCCTCTCTGCAGGGTGGCTGCAATGTGCATTTGCAGGCTTGCATGCACTGGGTGAGCGAAGGTTGTCCTTGCAGTAGCAGGCAAGTTTGCAGTGAAATTAGCATGGTTGCAAGAAAGATTGGTCAGGATTAGTGTTCATTTGTTAACCAGTTTCTGGATGATAGCCCCCAAAATTAACAGTGGCAGGTACCCAGCGCCTACGTGCGCCAGCTTTG
>WHYT01017364.1:0-23884 GCA_009806455.1 Tetrax tetrax | reverse complement strand
CTCACAGCAGAGCTGCTCCAGCCCTCTCAGCATCTGCGTGGCCTCCTCTGCACCCTCTCCAACAGCTCCACGGCCTTCTGCTGTTGGGGGCTCCAGAGCTGGATGCAGCGCTGCAGGGGGGTCTCAGCAGAGCGGGGCAGAGGGGCAGAATCCCCTCCCTCGCCCTGCTGCCCACGCTGCTGGGGATGCAGCCCAGGGTGCCGTTGGTTTCTGGGCTGGGAGCGCACGTTGCCAGCTCATGTTGAGGTTCTCATCCCCCAGCACCCCCAAGTCCTTCTCCTCAGGGCTGCTCTCCATCCATTCTCCGCCCAGCCTGGATTTGTGCCTGAATTGGCAGTGTTTCATTCAGGTTGGTCTCATTAGCTCTCCAGTCTCTGCTGCCTGCTGTGACTAAATCTCCTTTGACTATAGTGACACCTCATTCCCACAGAAACACCTGCATTTAGGTACCCACGATCTGGAACTGAGCCCAATTCACTTGCTCACATGCCTATGACCAGCATGAAGTGCCATCTGAAATGTCCTAATTAATCCTCTCTGGCTCCCACCTCCCGCTCCAGAGGAGAATGTCTTACAGGGGTCCTGAATGCTCTCCGTCAATCCTTTGTGGATATCTCAGAGACAGAGAGGTGATTCACGGCACTGAAATCAAACCCTTTCTGTATCATGAGAAACTCTGCTCTGCGTCGTGTCCATAATGTGACACCAATTTAAGTCAAACTCCATCTCTGATACACATCATCGCAGTTTTGAGGCTGAGCAGGAGCCCAGGCTGGAAGTGAAATGGAAGGGTTGCTTGGGTGCAAGGCGATGATGAAATGTTACTGCAGCTCTCAAAGGAGCTAAACTGCAGGGATTTGTACAGTATCCGAGTGACACATGCCCTTCCAGCTGGTAAGGAAGAGGGTTGTTTTACTCTTCAGGTGTGGATGGGTGATTCCAGCAGCGTGACAGTGTGGATGTTCAACAGGGTGTGGTCAAATTGTAGTTCAGCACCAATCAACCCTGCAGGTAGCATTCCCCAAACTGGGAGGTAATTTGTTAGCCATCGCATGAGACCCCAATTGCCTTTGTAGTGGCCCTTACACCTACCTCTTCAGTGTTTCATTGCCACAGGAAAATCTGATCCACCAAACACCACGGACTCTTGAGAACTTGCTGTAGTAATTTCTGTGGCCATCTGAGAAGGTAACAAAAAATATGGATGAGGCACCTGTGTTCAGAAAAACACGTAGTGCCCCAAGTCCTACTAACTTCTATGGAACTTAAGCTCCTACATGTGCTTCTGAATGTAGCTGTAGAGCTACCTGGCCAGGGAAAGGATTGTTATTTCAGATACCCCCTTTGTTTTTAGTGAAAAGCCACCACTGATGTTCACCACTTGCCTCAAAAAACATCAGAAGCTTACAAATACAATTTCCACTGGGTTAACATCTAGCATATTCTGCTTGATGCCTCTTCACAGTAACCAGAAAAAGGTGCAGGAAGCAAAGCCAGCACTTCCACTGCAAAAATTTGAGTCCTGCCTGGTTCTACTAAGCAAGTTGCTTCTGCATCAGGGATGAAGAGAATTAGTGGGTCTGACTTCTCAGAAAAATTGTGTTCTTGGTTCCCTGCGCTTAACAAGGGCTCTGTGCTGTCCATTTCTCATAGGGTTTCAGAATGCTGCAAACCTTTAGAGAGGTTAATTTGCAAAAGCAAGAGCTATGTGCTAGCAAGACCTTGTAATGGAGATTTTGAAAATTGTGTAGGGATGTCTATGGGAGTGCCAAGAACAGTAACATGAAATGTTTTCCTAGGTTTCTGGATGCCTCATGTTACAATTGTAGAGAAACTTGCTTCTGTGTTTGAATGCTCATCTGTCTTGCTGTCCCAATTTATAAATGCTGAATTTACGCATGCTCACAGCTAGCTTGGAAACCTTCAGCAGGCACATCTCCTTCCTTGGGTGGTATCTGCCTGAACATCCCATTTTCAGTAGTGATGCGTGGCCTGCTTTTGCAGCACAGATTGCAGAAGAAAACTTACCATGTCTTCATTGAGCTGGGAAATCCTGGTAAAAAGTCCTGCTACCTCTAAACATGCCACTGGTGCCAGCACAATACTGGCCGTAATTTGGATAGAAATTTTATTGTCCTTTCTGCTAGCACTTAAAAAAACACAAACCAAAATAATTCCTGTAATACTCTGGTCTCCTAATGTCTCTCAGCAAACATTTCTGTGTTTCTTTGTTTTCTAGGGAGGAAAATGTGCCTTCTGGGGTACTATTGTCAGGATGTTACTTGTTTCATAGTTAGACTAATTGATTTTTTTTTTTCGATGTCCAGAAAAAGGATTTAAAGAGATCAGATCAATTGTCTTTTCAACCTGCTCCTAATGGCATTTAATAAGCTCATGTCTTGCGCGGTGAATTGTTGACGCCCAAATGGTAGTGTCCTCTCTGGAAACTCTTTTACAGCCTTGCCAGCTTCCTCAGGACAATATTTGCTCCAGTATTTAGGCTACATTGCAGGTGCAGCCTCAGCCCACCCACTTCTGAAGTCACAGTGGTGTAAGTCAAAGGGGATGGTAGCAGTCAGAGGGGATAAAGAGGGACAAAGATACAGGTGCCTCAGTCAGTATTTCTCCTATTAACTCATCAGTAAGAAGTCTAGAAACCTTTTTACCTCACACTGGACAGAAGTAACATAAATGGTTGAAAACCATCAAAACCCATCAAACTTAAAATCTGTGCAGTTGATACCTAAGTGTTATTATTTTTCAAAAAAATATTTTTGTGTATTTACTTGGTTTGGTATGCTGTCATTCACAAGTTCACCTTTTGCACTTGAACTTTCTGTGCATTCCATTTCTGATCCTCCAAACACTCAGCTGGCAGCCACCTATCCCTGGATGTACCAGATGCTCTTTATTCCCATCAGTTCAGTCCTCGCAGCATATACATTTCTCTGTTTCTGGACATGTTTGGAGCTGCCTAAGTCTCGACAGTGATGATCAGTGAGGAGCTTACTCACATCTAAACCCAGTTGGGATTCACCAGCTGTGCGTGTCCTTACCTGCTTAGCTCTGGGGATTGATGCAGTGGGTGTATTCAGAAGATGCCAACCTGTTCCTTGCATAAATTGCAGCCACGGAGAGAAGTAACCTCTTACCTGTTATGAACTTTCAGGAGGCCCTTGTTCAAATAACTCCATATGGGCCTTGAAGCTACATTTCCCATGTTATAGGAAAGGGCACAAATCCATAGGTACACCGATGCTCCTCACTGTTTCTCTTCCATTAAAGCCACCCACTGGTGTACAGCAACAATTGCGTAGTTCAGCAATAAGTGCATCGCCCTGAAAGACCTTGTTCTCCGTGTTGATATGTTATGCAAAACAAAACAGCTTCCAGATGGGAGATCTTGAGACCACTCAAGATTTTAGCTCCCTACTAATGCGCCTGACTGAAAGACACTGGTAGGTCTTGAAAAAAGTGGGTTTGTGTCTATTTTTGCTGACTGTGCATGGCATAGCCTGTTCTGAGAACACTGACTAGATCAACGTCAATGAGTACATTGGCTGGAGAAATACCAGCTTGTAGACACCATATTTCTCAATGTGACCAGGGTTTGGGTGACTGTGCCTGATCAATAGCAGAAGGACAGGTACCTGCAGAGTTAGCTAGACAGCTATAAGTGCTAAGGAACTAAAATCTTGAGTGGTCTCAAGATCTCCCATCTGGAAACTGTTTTGTTTTGTGTAACTTATCAATGGGGAGAACATGGTCTTTCAGCTGTGGTTTAAGCACAATGCCTACATGCCTTTGGCTGGAAAGCCAGTGTGGCTATTTCAAAGTTCCTCTTCAGGTTTGTACAGCCCTCGCTAGAGGAAAGTGGATCTTCCTCTCCTTATGGATGATCCACATAGAACAGTAAGAAGCTCTTACGAGACCCAGGTCATGGCATTGTCTTTTAAGGTCCTGAGGGTCATGACACTGCAAAATGTCTTCCCAACTTAGCATCATCTGCACATGTAATTAATACAGACTAATTCTAATTCTTGATTATTGATGACACTAATCCAAATCCATCATTTTCCAGAAGAAAAAACCAAGAGCAGAATGTCTGAACCACTCTTGATTTGGAAAAAAAAAAGACTCTAAGACACCTGCACTTGCTCACATACCCAGAACCCCGTTTGGAGATGAGTGCTCTGTTCCTCCTCTTTTCCCCGGTGGTCATGGGATGTCCCAGCTCCCTTTGGTGCTCCCTCTACCACCCTGGCAGGGAATAGCCCTAAACCCATGAGAGACGTTGGATTCCTGTCATCTTGATGAGAAAAGGTCAATCTCTGCCAGGATCAACAGACAGGAAGAGAAAGGGAGGAGGAACAGGAAATTGAGGGAAAGGAGGGGCGGTGGGGGGGGCTCAGCTTTTTCCCATCTCCTGTCCTTCCTCTCCAGCAGCAGCAGCACTCCCACACGTGATGCAAATCTAAGGTGAGGGTGGAGATGCACAATCCTCTTTCCTTGCTCAAGAGATGTCACAGGAAGGTGAAACCTGATGAGATTAGATGAGGTACCTCGCTGTGACTGGCTGTCAGCTCCAAAAGACATCTGATGTAACTAAATCCTTGCAGTTCAGCATAGGCAACAGCCATGGGAGATAATAAAGATCTCACAGACCAGCTGCATTTTCTTCCCCACATTCTCCTTCCCTCCTGGCGCACATTGCTGTTGTGGGTTGATTTTGCTAGGAATTGCTGTCCTCACTATCTCGGTCTCACCCCTGTAGTTGTATTTATTAAATGCATCACCAGGGCTGTGGCTCAGCAAATTAAGTTGCTCCATGACTAACTTCCAAACCGTTACTCCTTTGCAGTGGACTTGTCTTCTTGGGATGGGATTCTCAGGTGTGCAATATGGTGCCAAGTCTGAATGAAGCTTTCCTCACCTCTGGGGCAAGCATTATGGCTCTGTGTCTAGGGAACTCCTTTGTGTTCAGCTTTTACTCTCCAGGTTTCTTAGGAAGACAAGCAAAATGCAGCGTGTTAGAACTGATGTGTATCTGCTCTCAAGGTTAGGTTTGAGGCAGGGAGAGTGGGGAAGAGATCGAGGCTTCTGCCATAAAATATAATCTGAAATTCAGAAAATATAACTCTGAATTTCAGAAATACAGACACACTTTTATTAACAGGAAAATTCTTTTTGTTCAAACCATTGTAGACTTTAATGTGGAATCTGAGTTCTCTTGCCTTCTCCATTATCTGACTGGCTTTGAGGTTTAGCAGGCCAAACTAACCTCCCATGTCTAATCCCCCCATAAAGAGGAGGGGAAGCCTTAACATTCCCTGGTCCCCGCCCTGGTTGGTGCATGGGGTCAGTGAGCATCGTGGAGCCCACAAAGTGAGACAGCAGCCAGGTTGTTCTCAAAATCAGGGGTTAGTCCATTGTGCTTCAGTAAAGTTCCCACTCTGGATAACCTGGGGAAGAACTGATGCTTGAAAGAGAAATACAGAAACTTGAAAGATTAGCAACCAGCAAATTATTCCTTAAAGGTTTTAGTGTATGTCATAGTTCAGCCCCAATCAGCACTAGACTACGCAGCCTCTCTCTTACCCCGCCCCCCCCTCCACTGGGACAGAAGGGAGAACTGGTAAACAAAAAAAAAAACCCAGCAAAAACACGTGGGTTGAGATTGAACAAAAAGTAAATTTAACAGCAACAACAAAAGAAAACAAAACAGTGATAGAATACAAATACAGTGTAATGGCTTACAACAAACCTCCACACCTAGTTTCTTCCAAGTAGCAAGATGCTCCCCTCAGCACCCTCCTCACTGATATACTGAGCATGATGTCAGATGGGATGGAAAGGCCCTTGGGCTCATTTGGGTAAATTAACCCCAGCTGTTAGCTCATTAGTAACCTATCCCAGCTGGGTGCCCAGACATAGGGGCCACCAACTCCAGTTCTCCACCCAGCTCAGGTGAATATTAACTCTATCCTAGCCTGAACCAGGACAGTGTACAACAAAGAGATTTTTGCGTATTCCAGAGACCTGTCAGTCTGGACTTGTCAATCCAAAATGACCATGTCATTCAGGAAGCTTAACATGGAATTGTCCTTGAGTGGTTGAGGTTACTGCCACAGACAGGAGAGGCACTGCTTCAAGACAGCGTTGCGGTGGGAAGTGAAGAGATGATGTTTATTGAGTTGGGTTCCTAGAGCTATAAGTCTTCTCTGTACCTCTGCACAAGGCATCAGGAATGCCAGAACAAGAACCAAAATAGCCATTGTCCTAAGGCAGTCCTGCCACTGGGGACCATGGAGAACTCCATGGGGGTGGGTGAAGGGGGAGGATTTCTGTGCTGTAATGGACTAATTAGGCACCACAGTGAAGCATTTCCATCCGCTTAGGAAGCACTGTCCTGACCTCTCTCCTACGCCTACTCCCTCTCTGTCACAGGACTGAAAGAGCCTCGCTCAGCTCTTTTAAAACTGGAAAAGGAGCCTGAGCATCATCCTTTATGCAAGAGCTGAAAGGTTAAGACACGTCACTTTTGTTGGTCGGGACTCTGCAATCGGCTAAGGAGGAACCAGCCCTTTTCACTGCGGAAAAAGCAACACCAGCCTGCCCCAGCCTGCCCTTTCAACCCTCCCGCTTCAACCCCACTTTCATGCCGCACGGCGTAGAATAAATCTATCCTTCTCGGGGCAAGGCTCTGATGTCTCAGTTGCAGCAAACGCGAAATGCAATTCAATGCAAAGCGATGCAAGCTGCACGTGTTGCTGTTAGGTAGGGGTTTTCCTGTGGATTGCAGGGATAAGCGAGCATCAGGCTCCTGACATTAGAAAGGTCATTAGGGATGCTTCCTGTTGGAGCCTGGTGCTCAGCTCTGAGGGCATGGAGTTAAAATTAGAAGTGGCTGCAGGGTTAGAGATTGCTCCTTCAGCCTGGCGTGGTGATAGGGGCCTTAGGGGCGTGAAAAAATAAACATCTCCAGCCTGAATATGTTCTAGAGGATCAGGGAAAGTGCTGCTCCTTCTGTCTCTGACGCAATGTTTGGGATGTCAGGAATCTCTCCCTAAAAAATCCCTCTCTTTCCCTGGCATATAAAGGATGTGTATTCATCAAGCTGTCCACACTGAAGTAATAGGGACTGAAATAATGGGGGAATCCCCAGTCAAGTCACTTCACAGAAAGGCTACGTTGGGTGGACACTGCTCAGAAGATGTTGTGGTATCTGGCACTTTTCTGGGATATAAAAGGTTGAATAACTCAGAAGCACAGAACCTGAGTCCCCTTTTGAGTATGTCCTGCATCCCTTTCTGACTCTGGGAATATTTATTCACCAGAAGTGGGACAGCTCCAGCAGAAGAGATGGAGAGACCTCCCACAGCCCCACGTACCCTGTATTTGTTGCAACCTTAGATATCCTTCCCCAGTTGTTTATCAATCCACATACTCAAGATCTCTAACTTGCAGGAGGACAAATTGCAGGGACTGACTACTCCTAAGGATGTAATATGTGGTTTAAACTGTTGTTGTGTAGTCCTTATCCCGTGTCCTAACCACAGCCCACTCCTCCTGCATCCAAGAGGACGCACCTCTCTGGAGGAGTAATGGGACTCACGGACTTACCTACCCCTAAGTCCATCTTGCTGCAGGAGAGCAGTGTTGCACTTTCGCAGCAAGACACTGCAACTCCTGGATGTCTGATTTTGGGGCTTGATGTGTGCGTGGATCTGAATTTTCCCATCCTATTCCTAACCCTGTGTTAGGAGGAGCACTTATTCCTGCCGCTTGCCAAGGAGCCACCAGGCCCTGCAGTGCAAGTTCCTCACCTTCCAATTTAAGAAAACAGGGAGATTGAAGGGCGCGTACACAGCCAGCTTGGAAACTCTCTTTGCCCTCCAGAACAAAGCTCCTGGAGGAGTGTGAGGTCCAAAAATAAAAACAAACCACTCCTTTCTGTCAGGCAGTTGGGATTTCAAGTGGCTGGAGCTAAATATGGCGCTAGGTCAGCAAGGACCTACCAGGAAAGGGGGTTTATTGCTCTCCATTAGCGAGAGGAGACCTCAGCAAAGACCTCAGCTTTAGAAAGCACGTTGCTTTTATTTCAGTCGTTTACACTTTTGTTTTCACCATGCTCTTCATCAGCTTTCACCGAATATTTCCTATGTAAAAAACAAACAAGCCAAGCAAACCAACATACATCAAGAAGCAATTTGTCTGGCTGGTTAAAAAACAAAACAAAACAAACCCAAAAAACAACCAAACACCCACAGCAAAACATGCCATACAGCTGTGCAAGTCTCGCGTTGCCTCTCCTCCCTCCTCCTCAGCTCTGCTGAAAGACAGCAGCCGTCATCTGCTCCAGGTGGTGACAAGCGTTATCTTCCCAGCCGGCATAAACGTGACAGCTCCGGAGCTGGCTGGCAAACCTGTGTTCCTGTGCTGCAAGAGGGAGAGGGAAGCTGCAAGACCGAACATGCCTGTAAATCACACCAGCCAAGGGGAAATGTAAACTTTGGAAGGAGTGCAAGTGCGAGAGATGCGATTGCGAGGGATCCTTCTCAGCTGTGTGCTTCCTTCGTGGATACTCTGGGACAGAGTGGTGGAGGAAAGAAATACCAGCACTGCGACTGCTCCCCAGGCCCTCTGCATGGGGCTTTTTGTGAGCAGGCTGTACGGGTGGAGAGCCCACGCTGCCCCAACAAGGAGGACAGACATGGCCAAGTCACTCCCCAAAGACAGAAGGTGACTACCACAGCCATGAGTGGGACAGGTCTCATGGAGAGGAGCTCCAGTGATTTCAGTTTTGATGGTTTGGTGATTGCATCTTGGTGTTTTACTTGATTTCTTTCTCCTTGCTGCAAGCAGGGAACTTACTGACTCAGCATGGATGGGGCGTGGCGTTGACTATGCACAAGTGGCTTTGAAATGGGCAAAGTCAACAGCCAGAGGAGAAATCCTGGAAAATATTTGCCCTTCCACTAACCCACAGTGGCTTTTAGGAATAGCAGAGAAGGGTGATCTTGGAGCCAACACTTGTAAAGCTTTGATGGGATGACTGGCTCGAGCTGTTGCCTGGCAGTCAGCAAGTCACCACCATAAGTGCTGTAAGATGCTCCTGGGTAGCTGTGCTGGGAGCAGCTCTTCCCACATGAGACATCACCCGAGGAACTTGTTTAGACTCCCGATGCACTCAGCAGAGAGAAACAGGCCTACTGAGAGTGGAATTCATCTCCTCCTGATGGAGTTGTCTACAGCAGATGAATCACACTCTTCTTTGGCTCTGTCTCCCCGCTGGTTATGATGGGAGTCTGGATGGCAGGCTCAGAGGGAGACATCTTCATCAGAAATGTTTAAAGATATGTTAATGCGTGCCACTTCCAGTGTATGTCTCATGCCAGCATCAGAGCTATGACTACCCAGCTCAGTGTCTTCCTGCATCCTGCAAGAATTGAAGTGTCAGAAAGCAGACATTTCGCTTTGCTCCCTGTGAAACCAAAATACTTCTACACATGGCTCCATACCTGCCAGTCGCTGCCAACACGGGGAGACGCACGCTGCAGGGGCACTGAGCAGCCATGCTCCAGCAGACACTGACGAGCACTGAGTAACAGACTTTTGACGGCAAACACCTTTTCCCTGGCATCTGGAATAGCTCACTAGCAGCCATCAGTGAACAAAAGTGCTGCAGCCTTCACCAAATGTCCCTAGGCTGGGTTTTGAACCAAGCAGCCTGGTGATATCTGGCCAACTTCCAGCTACCAAGGGGTAGTTCACAACTCGGATTCAAACATCTGCTGAAAGTGCCTGGATTAGGATGCTATGGTCCATGGGCTTCACCCCTCCAGATGACAGTCCTGTGTCACACTGAGTAATTTCTGGGAAACCCTGTCTCTTCACATTGACTGGAGAACCCAGGATAAAAAACTTGACGCATATGTCTAAAGTTAGTTGTATGAATCCAGTCCAGCCATAACTTTCTCCTTCATGCCTTTCCCTTAATTATAATCTAATGAATTTAACTATAATTTTGACATTTCTCACTCTGGACACTTTATAAAGTGTTTTTAAATTGGTTTGTGGAAATCTCTGAAGGGTTTAATAAAGACTCAGAATATTGATGTCATGGGACATCAAGACAGAAAGGGAAAATTGCCCTGCAGCAGCTCTGTTTCCTTCTGACCCAGACAGTAAATGCCAGAGGGATCACTGATGTGGACAGCCATGTAGGTGCTGTCTTTAACCACAACCGTAAGTCTAGACAAGGAGGATTCAGTAGGGCCATCAAGTTTGCTGTGAATGGTGGGTGCTTGAAGTTGTTTGCAATAAAATCCCCCTCGTACTGTGGTCACTTACATGCAAAGTCCGGCACTGAATGCATGCAAGTTTCTACTTGAACCTTCAAAGAGCACCTTAAAGGGAGCTCTAATGGTACAGAAGCTAGAAGACTGGCCCTTGCAACAGGTGTGGTGGTCATCGTGTACTCTAGATGTGGGAATTAACCTGTTGGTGCAATACTGAGATTCCAGAAAATGCATAAGTATTGCTGCGTCAGAGGAGAATAAGTTTTCTTTTTCCTGTACTTCAAAGCCAATTGAGTTTTAACACCTAGTTTTAAGCTTATCCTTCAGTTTCTTGAGGTAGGATTTATTTACACAGTTTTGAGGGTGGATTCTATGACTCAGCTTTTTTCACATCCATGACTAATGCAGTTTAAGATGCCCTAGACCAGCCCTGACATTTACAAGGAGATTGTGATATGACTCTGGACCTACAGGATATCTGCACCCCTTCAGGCCAAGACTGGGGCTTGGTACTGGATTCCCTAGGCCCTCTCAACAGACACTAAACTTCTGTGTTTAAGCAACTATGTAGGTCCTAACCTGAAAGACAGTAATCTTAGGTCTAGAAATGCCTACAGAGAAAACATGGAACTAGGACTACTAGATGAGACAAGATATCAAACCTTGAGATAGGTTCAGGCTTCTGCTGAGTTGCATCTAGAGAGAGATGTAGTCTCACCTGAGATGTCCTAGGAAACCCAAGACATTGTCATGAGGCTAACAGATGGAATTGCCCTTCTTTTTAGATGACCTAGATCTCTCTTAACTTCTGTGTCTTGAGGACAATGTGGTTGTCTTGGACTCCCTGGAGGATCTCAGATGGCACTTGGGAGGGAAGCTCAGCTGAGATCTCTCTCTCCACTGACTAGTCCACATAGATCCCTATTTCTCAGATACCTGAAACTAAGTATGCACATCTGGAGCTGAATCTAATTCTTAATTAGAGTGAAATGAATCTTAGCTTTGGAAATTTTTTACACTGAGGGTGGTGGAACCCTGTCCCAGGTTGCCCAGAGAGGCGGTGGATGCCCCATCCCTGGAAACATTCCAGGCCAGGTTGGCCGGGGCTCTGAGCAACCTGATGTGGTTGGAGATGTCCCTGCTCCTGGCAGGGGGGTTGGACTGGATGGGCTTTAACGGTCCCTTTCCACCCAAACTATTCTATGATTCTCAATCAATTGATTGGCTATGAGTTTAAGAAATCAATTCTTAAAATGATAACAATATTAATTATTTGATTTTGAATATTGATTATTTCAACATGTCTGCATGCACATTCACAAACCTAGCACAACACTACACACATGCTTTTTTACCATACAATTTAAGGCATTTTGTTTTCACCCTCTCTTAGTTCTCTCTTTTATTCTCCCTGCAAATTATTGATAAAGTGGACTGTTTTCCAAAGAGGTATACATGTGTATGCAGCCAAGGCATGGTCAAACTTCTCCTAGCATAGTTGGGCATTTGTTCGGAAAAGTATATATTGCTCCAGGGGAAAAAAAAAAAAAGGTATAATCTGGTAGAAAATAACTGTTAAATGAAGTTTGTAGTTCTATAGTGATTTGTGAAGTCCAACCTGTCCAGTAAATGCTTCAGCCTCTTCCAGTGGTTTGCTGCAGCACAAATGCTCAAACCTTTTCCATGTTAAAAGTAAAATTAGTTTAAATATTACTGGTTGTCTGCAAGGGTGAGGCACTGTGCAGTTGCAAATTCTATTAGCTTCAGAACAGGGCCTCGTACAAAATTATCTGAGGTATTCCAGATGATTGTAAAGTGCTTAGATACCATCATTGGCATAGTAAAGATAATCACAAGGAGTTGAACTTTACTCATTTCTAATTTGGTCAATATTGTATCCAACCACTTCTCAGATACCTGACAGGGGAATTAACTCTTCTTTGTTATCTACTGCTACATCACTACATACTACAGTGATGGGCACGGTACAAACAGATGGGTGATCTGGAAGAGGAGAGATCTACTGGAATGACCTTTCTGGGTGTTGAGAATTTCCAGTGAAGTGAGGAATGATTTCAACCTCTACTAAAATAAAATAGAGAAAGAGGGGGGAAGACTTTTGAAAATATCTCAGACTCCTTTTCTGGGCACAGGGAAGATAGGATAGGGGAGGGTAGGGTAGGGTGGGGGAAAATGAATGTGCAGCTCTGTGGGCTCTGGCCAGACTTTGGCAAAGAATCCAGATTTTGTCACATTTCTGTGGATTGGCAATCTTTCCAGGAAAATGGCATGCAACAGACAAAAGGCATCCTGAAGTCACTCAGAGATGATGCCCAGCAGAGCCACAGATCACTCAAAGCAGCAAACAGCATGGCTTAAAGAGTGGGAACAAGAAGGTATCGCAAACAAAACAGCCTTCCCTTTCCCCAAACCACTTTTCTATTGAAACCACTAAATTTTAATGAGTTTACTAGCCCTCTAGAAATGAGGGCAGGTAATTGCAACGTTACTCACGGGATTCAAGATCAAGTTTACCACATTTAACTCAGAAGAAAAGCCAATTATGATGGCTTAACTCACTGGAGATACTGCAATATGTAATGAAAATATGCTTTAAAAAGAAAAAAGAAATAAGCAGTTTTTGATAAGCAGTTCTAGAAGTCCAGGTCATCCTGGTCAATCTCATCAGAGTCTTCTTTCTTTTTAGAAGCCTGAACTTCATTAATATGTTCAACCTTCTTTGGGTCTGCACCTTCAGCATCTGCCTGGTCCTCATCTCCCAAAGGATCAGTGCATGAAGATCCCTGGTCATCTTCTTCCTCGCTGTCTGGATACATCTGTGAGGGTTTGCTGCTCTCATCACTTTGAACCTCTCCGTTGGGGTGGTTGTTCAAGGGTTTATTGTCATCTTTGCATTCCTCTTCACCTTCATCTTCAGATCCCTTTTGGGATTGCTGTGAGAAGTTTCCCACAGAAGAATAACAAGAAAAGGCAGCTGCTTTGTTCAGAGTCTCTAACCTTTTCCTGGATTTTTTGCCTGTGACCTTTGAGGCTTTCGCAGAAACTTTGTTGTTGCGTTTCTCTCTGTTTTTTTCATGTGCCTTGCCAGGGCTATCACTGGTAGGTTCCTCATCATTCTCATCGTATTTGTCACCTCCTTCACTGTCATTTTCCTCCTCAGCTGAACATGCCTCATCTTCTGACTCTGGATGTACATCTTCCACTGCCTCAGCTTCATCCTGCTGAGCTTGTTCATTTCCTTCTGCAGCATCTCCTTCAGGATTGTTGTCAGTTCCAGAGCCATCAGCATCTCCTCTGTGTTCAGATGACTCTTCCTCATCAGCAGCCCCAATGTCTTCCTCCTCTAGCTCCTCTTCTTCTTCGGCTTCATTGTCAGCTTCATCTTCAGCTTTGGACCTCTCTTCAGCTTCCTGCTCTTCACTGTGAGTTTCTTCTTGTTCTTCATCTTCTTTTGCTTCCTCCTCCTCTTCCTTTGTTTCTTCCTCATCTTTTTCTCCCTCTTCTTCTTTTTTTGCCGCTTCCTCCTCTTCTTTTGGATTTTCTTCCTCTTCTTCCACTTCCTGCTCCTCTTGTTTTGTTTCTTCCTCATCTTCCTTTGCTTCCTCATCCTCCTTTGTTACTTCTTCGTCTTCTTGCACTTCTTCTTCCTGTTTTTCTTCTTCCTCCTCCTTCATGTTTTCCTCTTCTTCTTTTGTTTCTTCCTCCTCCTCCTTCACTTCCTCCTCCTCTTCCTCTTTTGTTTCTTCCTCTTCCTCCTTCAGTTCTTCTTCCTCTTTTGCTTCTTCTTCTTCCTTCATGTCTTCCTCCTCCTCTTTTGTTTCTTCCTCCTCATCCACTTTTTCCTCCTCCTCTTTTGTTTCTCCCTCTTCCTCCTCCTCTTTTGTTTCTTCCTCCTCTTCCTTCTCTTCGTCCTCTGTTATTTCTTCTTCCTCTTTTGTTTCTTCTACTGCTTCCTCTTTTACTTCCTCATCTTCTTCCTTTTTTGTTTCTCCCTCTGCCTCCTCTTTTGTTTCCTCCTCTTCTGCCTTCATAATTTCTTCTTCCTCTTTTTCTTCTTCCTCTTCTTTTTCTTCCTCTTCTTCTTCTTCTCTCTCTTTCACTTCTTCCTCCACTTCTTCTGCTTCTTCCTTTTCTTCTTTGGTTTCGTCATCTTTAACCTCATCCTCCATCTCACAATTTTGACTCTCTGGTATTTCAGGTCCTTCTTCATCTCCGTTCAGTGTTGAGCTGCCCACTTCATTTAATTCTGACTCTTTTTCTTCGTTGCCCTCCACTTCCGTTTCATTTTGCTTGAGTTCACCCTCATCATTTTCCTCATTTGGATTGCCGTTTTCTGCTGCTTCCTCCACAGAACCACTGGGAATTGTTTTGATGTCCTGGGCTGCTTCTGAGACACAAGCTTCCTCATCATTTTTCTTCAACCTCAGGATTTGCTGTAAATCAAATGCTTTCATGACTGGGGCACTGGTGGCCACCACTGGGTTTCTTGCAGGCTTGGAAGCCATTTTTTTCCTCACACAAGAGTCACATGGGCAGTATTCCTCTTCACTCGTTTGTTTACTAACGCTGGCCTCAAAAGCTGCGCTAAATACTGTATCTTCATCTACATCAAATGACAAGTCCGATGTGTCCCCTAGCCTACTCTGGGTTCCATTCTTGTCACTGAAGAGTGACTTTTTATGCATTGTCTGCAATCGCCGCCTCCTCTGCTCAGTTTGGAGTGTTGACTCGCGCCTTAGTGGTTCATCCGGAGGTCTCGGTGTCTTCGTCCCTGCTCTGGTTTTGATCTTCCTCAGCTCCTTCTCTATGCTTTTTTGTATCCTTTTGCTCACTTCCTCCTTCAGCTCCAGTATCATTTCATCCATCTGCTGGTTGTTCTGCAGGTTCCACCTGACTTTGAAGTCGTTCATGGCACTGACATAGTGAGCCATGAACTCCTTCTCGATTTTCTTGAGCAGCCTCAGGACCCACACTGGGTCTGGATCCATTGAGTTTTGCTGAATAAGGGATGTGCCCACACTGGTGGCTATATTGACCTTGGGCTTTGGGTCACTTGGAGGCTCTTTTTCAAGTTGCTCTTCCAACACAGCTTTCAGTTCTGTCCCACAGTCAGCATCATGGACATTTGCATTATCGATAGTGGCTAGCTGGTCAGCTTCCTCTTTAAGATTTTCTTTCAGGGGTTCATCATTTACAATATCAACTTCTTCTTGTTCTTCATTTTCAGCTAATTTGCTGTTTTCTTCATTTTCATTTTCTCCCCCTTCCTCCTGACCATTTTCACAGTTACTGCACTCATCCTCCTTATTCTCTTCTGCCTCCTGAAGAAGAGATTCTTCTTTAGTAGACTGTGCTTTTTCCTCACCTTTTGATTTTGAGTAGGCTGTCGAAGGTCGGGATGACTGCCCTTCCTCTTTACTTGGCTCCTCAGCCTCAGTCAGTTCAGTGCCAGTCTCTCCATTTTCCACTTGTCCAGCTGATTTTAATTCAGCAGTTTTCTGTGCTGGTAAGTGGCAGCCCCTGGCAACAGCTGCACTCTCTTCTCCTGAGCCTCCAGAACCACTGCTAACGTCAACCCCAGAGGAGGACATGGGAGTGAAGTCATGATCTACAGCTTTTGTGGCTTTAAACCCAGAGGCTGTCTTTGCTTGCTCACTTGCCTCTTGACTTGAACTTAGAACACTTTTTTCAGCTGTGCATCCAAACCACAGGGCTTGAAAAATATTTAGCAGCTCCATATACCTTGGCTTATTCAAACGGTTTGATTTATCTGATGGATCCTCCGACTCTTCATCAAGGAGTTGGAGGCTGGCGAGACAAGTAATCAAAATGTTGGCAGAGTTACTCAGTTTTCTCCCCATAGTGGGGGACACTTCAGGCAAACTGTGTGATCGGTCAAATTTTGTTTCGTGTTTGGAACTGAGCAAGGCCTTCATGATCTGGACGGAAGTCTGGACAGAGGTTGGCAGGTCTCTTCTGTTGTTATTTTGGCTGGATGTGACTGACTGACTGCATTCTGCCTGATCAGCCTTGGCAGCTTCAAACACAATCTCAGAGATTTGTTCCTGATTCATGCATTCTTCAGGCTCTTCATTAACAGCCGTGCCTTCTGCTGTCTCTTTTCCCACTTCATCCTTTGCCTCATCTTCAGCCTCCTCCACATTCTTTTTCTCAGCTTTTTCATCCTCTGAGATTTCCTCAGCCTTTGTGCAGCATGATACCTCAGTGGTTGCCTCTACACATTGCTCTTCTGCATTATCCTCCATTTCATATTTCATAAGCAATGCTTCTGAAGGGATTTTACTTAACCATTCTTGCACAACTTCTTCTGGAGATGTATTTGGTAGAGCAGATGGCGTTAAATCACTCCCTTCCTGCTGCATGCCCGTGCCTTCTAACTCCTCCTCCCCTTTTCTGTTGCAAGAGTCATCAATCTCTTTAGTCTTCTGATCATTTACTTCAGTTGCAGCTGATTTAGACCCATAGGAAGTTACTCTGGAGGAATCTCTGATTTCTTTCTGCTCTTTGCCGGTGGTCAGCACTGACTCAGTACCTATGCTGCTTATGGAGGAATTCTTCAATATGGCTGGCTGTGGTTTTTTGCTGTTTGGCTTCCCTTTTGGTGGGGCTGGGCAGTGCATACTACATACTGACAAAGTCTCAGACAATGACGCTCGACTGGAGTTTGACATCTTCACACGAAGATTTCTAGTTTTTATCTGCCTTGATTTTGAAGATTGAGATATGTTTGCTTGTGAACACCTATCGTCACTTTCCTGTGATATCTGTGTCAACAAGCATTTGTCTTCTACTTCTGACTTTGAAGAGACTCTTGAAGAGACACTTGCAGGATTTCCATTCCTAATCCCAGTCTCAGTTGAGAGGTCCCCTTTTGAACATACACTCTCACTCATACTTCCATGTCTTGAAGAAGGGGCCTCTGAATTTATCTTGGAATGACTTTCTCCAACTTTTCCATTAGGGCTTGAAACACTTGAGCAGAGGGATGATGGCTTGCTATTTTCTTCTCTATGACTTCTCTTCTTTGAGCCTTTTGAGGATTCACTGTAGCCGTTGGTGGCACTTTGCAAGCTTTTCTCCTCAGTAAAACCTACAATTGCCTCTGCTTCACTAGTAGATGAAATGTTTGAGTGAAAAGATCCTGAGTTATGAGACATGGCATCTCTGATAGATTTTTTCATTATTTCACATGAGCTTTTGGAGTAATTAGATGCCCTGCTACATGATCTCAGATCATCTGCATGTAGGGAGTTTTTCTTTTTATTTGGAGCAGATCCAAGTGAAGACACAGACACTTCAGACTGTGCATCCAAATGAACATGGCTATGTTTGCTCTTTTTGGATCCTCTGGAAGAGCAAGAGGCATTGCACAGAGCAATCTCATCACTGTCACTTCTCTTGCTGCTCCTGTCACTAGCTCTGGAATGGGGGGTTCTTTGCGTAGAGCATTGATCACTTTCACTGCTTTCATCTCTCATCGATTGGCTGGGCTTTGTTTTTGCTGACACTGAGCTGACTTCATTGATTTCGTTTTCTTCTTGTTCTGCTTCAACCTCTTCAGCCTCTTTCTTAGGGCAGGACTCACTGGAGAAGGAAGAGATCACTGCGTTGTCATCAGAGTGGTCATCCTGTTCACTCCTTGCTCTTGGTGTACTACGGTTACTAGACTTGCTGTGCACACTGTTGGCAGGAGTGGAGCACCTAGTGTTATCTTCTTGATTTGCCTTCTGAAGGCTGGAGGAGGACACGCTCCTACCCACACTACTTGTTTCCTCACATACGTTCTTCTTGCTCTGTCTGGACTGCAGAGATGACCTTGACATGACACTCCCAGCCCTGCTACTTTCAACATCTTCCACGTAATCCTTTAAGCACTTCACAGAGGAAACTACAGAACAATTTTCATCTTCATTTTGTGAATTGGTTTTGCTGGCCTCGTGGTCTTCAGAGGCGTTTTGAGTATCCAGGTTGTTTTCACAGCTTGAATGTGACATTAAGCCCAAGGATGAAGGTCTCCGACTATTACTTGTGCTTGTCCGAGTGTGTTCTTGCTGGTCTTCTCCATTGGAAGCACCTGTAGACAAATCACTTCGGCACATACACTTTTTAACGGATCGATATGCCACTCTGTTCTCTACAGTCTCTGAGTAGGATGAGGACTCTTGCACAATGTGCTCAGAGAATTCCTCACTGGATGTAGTACGGAGACTATCCACAGAAGCCATTTTTTTGTGGACTACTCTTCTCCGGGAAGATGTACTGGAGCACGACGACCGTGTGTGCCAGGTGCTTCGTACACTGGGTTCTTCCCTTTGGGATGTGTGCATAGGATTTTTCCAAATGTCATAGTCCTGGTGTTTCTTGCCACAACTATGACAATGAGCCTCATCACATTCTGATTCCTCGAGTTTTGACATGTAAGAATCAATATCACAGGGATATGATGACTCATCTGCCTCTGAGCTGGCTTCTGGGTTCATCTTCTGTATGGGGTCTACTCCACTGTCCTCTTCTACACCTAACGCTTCACAAGGCATCTGGTTCATCAGATTGGACTTTTTGATCTGGGTGGACCATTGCAAAGTCTCATCATTTAGCAAGCGGAAACGAACTTTCATCTCAACGGACAAGCTGCCATCCTTGTTCACATGTACCCGTTTTTCTATGTCATCATTGACCAAGGAATGGACCAGGTCCCCAGGTTTCGAATGTGAGCAACTGTTTGAGAAAGGTGCGCCATTGTCCGGTGAGGCAGCGAGACCATTAGGATATGACTTTTCTGATGATAAAGAGAATCGCATTGACCTATTGCTTGATGATGACCGTGGATGGATAACACTTTTTTTGGCTTTCAGTCCAAAGTTCACTGGAGTTTGAAACAGGTAAAGAAAAGAAAGATGGACAGAAATGTTAACGCAGATAAAGATGACACAATATATAGATCAAACCCTCAAACTAATGAATACTGCTAGTGTTCCATTAAAGTTAAGTCTATGCTGGTTTACATAATTTGAAAATTTGGCTTTGACTAAGTGATGGCTATAAATGTTAAATTTTTAATGACTACTCTGTATTAAAATTATCTGTACCTTAACTTTACTATTTTTCTAAATATAAATTGAAAAACAAACACTTTTTTTTTTGTTATATTATGTGCAGGCCAGGAAGAAAAAGTATATATATACAGTGCAATTTAGACTCAAAGTTTCCATGTTTTATCACATTGCAAGTATTCCTGTATTTAGCTGCTCAGGTTTTCATCCTTCTTATTCAGTCAGGGAAAAATACATGGAGAAGTGACCCTCTTCCTTGGTTAGAGGTCAAGTGTCACACATTTATTGTGCGTCATCCACTTCTCCACTCACATGCCAGGAAACACAGGTATGGTGGCGCAGACAAGAGCAGCAGGGATGCTGCCGCTATGTTCCTGCATGGATGTGCCACTATGAATAATGATAATGTTTATTAAAACCTAAAGAACAAATGGAAAAGGAATAGTAAGCTGGTGATAGTTACAAAGAGAAATAGTTTTAGAGGAGTGTGCAGCAGTGATAGTAAGGGAATTTTAAGAATTTTAATCCAAAACATGTCACTATGACCCCATGCAACAATCTGCATAGATTTATTGAGGTCCTAGACCCTTCATTTCAAGCAGAGCATATTGCTGTCATGCTGTGTTGCAAGATACGCATCTGTCTTGTTTCTAATACCTATATTTTTTTAAAGCTTACTTTTATATATCTAGACAACCACATGCCTCTATAGGCATGCGGATATGCAGCTGAATGGAGGGCTTTTTAGGAAGGAAGTGTTGAACAGGGAACACAGCAACCAAGATGGTTAACACGTGAAATAACTTCTGTCTGACCATCCTTACGCATTTGAACTGCTATATTTGCTCAGTTTCTTGACAGACTGTTCTGGTTTCAGTTAGGATGGAGCTAATTTTCTCCCCAGTAGCTGCTGTGTTTTGGATTTAGTATGGGATTTGGTGTGTGAAGAATGTTGGTAATACACTGATGCTATCAGTGCTTGCTAAAAGATTAAGGACTTTTTCCAGCTTCCCAGGCTTTGCTAGTGTGCAAGTGCAAAAATCTGGGAGGGGTACAGCCAGTACAGTTGGCCCAAACTGACCAAAGGAAGCATTTCATGCCATAGATGTCATGCTGAGTATGTAAGTGGGGGTTGGCCACTGGGTAGCTCTCTCTTGCTACTCAGGATCATTCCGAGATTGCTCTCGGTTCCGTTCCATGATCTTTGCTTGGGATGGGCTGTATAGATTATGGGGTTGTCGGGCAGCGAGAAATTGTGCACCATTTACTTTGTGCATTTTATTATAGAATCATAGAATAGTTAGGGGTGGAAGGGACCTTCAAAGGTCATCTAGTCCAACCCCCCTGCAAGCAGCAGGGATATCTCCAACCAGATCAGGTTGCTCCCGATTATCCCTATGTTTTATTCTTATTATCATTATTAATATATATATAATTATTATTATATTTTCCTTTGCTATCCTAGTAAACTGTCTTTATCTCAACCAACAAGTTCTCCTTTTCTTTCTGATTCTCTCCCCTATCCCTCAGGAAGGGTGAGGGTGAGTGAGCACCTGTGTAGTACTTAGTTGCCAACTGGGGTTAAACCGCAACATGGACAAAGCTTCAGCTTGTTCCCACTGTTTCCTCCAATTTTTTATGTCTCAGGCAGTGAGTGTAGGATGCCTCTTTCCTTAAGTTTCTACAACCAGATGTCAACATATGAATGAATCTTTCTTGGCTTCTGGTATTGACAATGGAGAGAAACAGGTGGACCTCCAGAGCACACTTCGTTTAACCCTAAAAAAAATTCCCTAATATTGGTGAGATTAATTTCCCTCTGGAAATGGGATTTTTTTCTCTGTAGGCTACCAAGGGTGGCTGGTTTAATCACCTATGACCTTACATAACTCATAATGAAGTGCCTAAGAAATTATCATCCTAAATAACCCATAACATACTCCTCCTGAACATAACCTTTCCATAAAAATGTACTTTGTCCTCAAAGGCCTACACTGCAGCTGTAACCTGTGGGAGAAATCGAGTCTCCTACCGACAAAACCAGGGCATCCTATGATGCAGGCAAATGCAGAAGTGCAGGCGTTATATGACAGACAGACAAGGGGACAGAGGATTCGTGGGAAATCTCAAGGGTTTGGGGAGTCTTGGAGGCAGACACAGGAAAGGAGGGAGTTCTGGAAGGAAAAGGAGACACAGAGATATGAAAGAGGAAGGGAAGTCAGCCAGACACAGAAAGACTGGAGGGTGTAGGGAGGAAATCCTAGAAGGAAACCAGAGAAAAAGAAGGGGAGGATGGAAAAGCCTGGGAGGCAGAGAGAGGGAAGCACATTTTGCACATGAAATCTGCACGTTGGGGCAGCACAATAGGTGCCTACAGTCTCCATGTTGTGGGACACAGGCCTGGAGACGACTGTGCAATACGCCCCAGAGTTTTTCTTACTTTCATTGTTTTCGTTGACATTGTTGCCGTTGGAACGGGGAGCCAGGTCGGGCAGCTTCTCCACTGAGTGTTTCCTCAAATTCTCCATGGATACAGGTTTAAATGGCTCCCGGCCGACACACACCAGCACATTGGGGCAGTGAAGCAGAGCCTGCATGCTGTCGATCTAGAACGAGAAGAGCACGTGCATCACCATGAGCTGACAACGTAGAGCTAGATTCTTCCAGGTCCAGAATCAACTGATATTAGTCGTCACCTAAAATAAAAGAAATATGGTTCTGGAGAACTTTAGGGTCTACCAGAGGCTGTCGGCAGGCCCTGTTGCAGTATTCTTCCATTGAAAGAGCAGCTCTGCTGTGTTTTACTCAGACCTCTTAAGGCAGGGAAGGAGTGAGAGAGATTGCCTAAGGGAGAAGATATCTCATTTATTACAAGTTTTTACATTTAGGCTTAATCAATGGGGTGGTGAGGAAGGGGGTGGAACTGAAGACTTTCCAGTTTCCCTTACAGAGAATTATAGTCTTTAATCCTTTTAATTCCTGTATGAAACATTAATTATTACCTGGTAAATACTATATTCCAGATTGACCATTAGTTCTCTTCCTTCCTCTCCTCAGGAAGGGACAAGAACTGTGATTTCTCCTAATATTACCTCAAATACTCAAATATTACCTCAAGTGTAGTCTCAATGCTGGACAATATGGGACATTGTCCTTCAGTGTGGGGAGTGCATGTGAAGGACTCTCGTTCCTCCATGAGAACCCAGGCTTACACAGTGCCTTTTCATCTTTACTGCATGACCTATTTTTTACCCAAATACAACATTTAACAAGGATCTAAAGGAGCAGAAATCAGTCTTTTGATGAGCACTGCCTGGACAAAGCCTGGATTCCTCTTCCGTCTTCCTTCTGCGATCCCTTCTTTGTAAGACTGAGGTTAAGCTCCCAGGTAAACCACTTGTTGGCTTTTAAAAGGATGAGAGGGCTCTCTTGCTGTCTGAGGGGACTTTAGAGTGACCAGCATCTGGCACCTTTGTGTTGTCAGGGTCTCCACAATTCATCCAGAATGCTTCTTCCTCCTCAGACTGCTGCATCAGGAGATCATCTCAAGAGCGTATGGGGACTCGCTGATAGGACGTGACCATGCGTTGGGCTACCCAGATGTTAGCTGAGATGTTAGCTACCCAGATGGTGGGCTGAGCACTGTCTTGCCTGTGAGATGCACCCTGACCTCACTGTGTCACTTAATCCTCAGCCCCTTAACTACCAACCGAGTATGGAAGAGAACAAATCTCAGAGGAGCGGTGATGACAGTTCTGCAGTTGTAACACGTGCCTGGCATGACAGAGCGTGAAGAAAGGACCTCATTCTTTAAATATCGCTATAGCAAAGGAATGAAGAGTCAGGTCCCTTTCAGAGCCCAAGCCCCTGGTTTGTGAAATGCCTCTGAGGTTTTCTGAGATTAGTTAGGGCTCTGAGAGGACTACGATAATAGTGCTGCATTTGTGCAAGTGAGGGGAGAGTGAATGTGTGGAGAGTGAAAGAATAAGACAGACAGATAGAATCACATGCAAGACCTGAGACCCATTGAGTTTGTTGCTATAAAAACCCATAGTAAGAGAGGGTCTGCTCTCTAAAGCTTGCATTAAGCACCAATGTGTATAAAGCAACAAAACTGCTGAGTCTATGTGGTGAGTGCCATGAAACAGAAACAGAAAATAACTCACAAATCTCAGTTATCTGTGTCTACTGCTTGTCATTTGTCAATAAATCCACTTCTAGTCCATATATTTCTAAAGCAAATATTTTTCTAGCTCACTTACAAGGTTTATAAAAATCCTATAATTTAATAAATGAAATATTTTGAATAGGGTTTTGCCACCTGTATATTTCTTTCCGTTTTTCACTTTCCTATTTTTTTTTCTTTTTATTCCCTCAGTGAGATCTTTCACCTTGACCTCATACAACTAGAAAAAAAAGTGGGGGCCAAAAAAAAAAAAAAAAAAAAAAAAAAAAAAAAAGAAAAAGAAAAAAATAAAAAAAAAACAA
>WHYT01017363.1:478545-496109 GCA_009806455.1 Tetrax tetrax | reverse complement strand
TTTTTTTTTTTTTTTTTTGAGACAGGGAAGAATCTGTCACAATGTAATTATTCCATACAGTGACTGGCTCGAACCTAGAAACAGTGATGAAGGTTTCACAGGCTTCCATGTATTCTCTTCCAGCGTTTCTGTCTTCCCTGTTAAGAAGTGATCCAACCTCTGCGTTACTTTCTGCACTTTAAGCCTCATAGCACTGCGAATTCATTTTTTTCCACTTGTCTCAAGTATTTGAGGACAGGTATAATTTTACTGTACATCCCCTTCAGTCTTCTAATTTCTAGACTAAAAAGTTCTCAATCCTATTGCCCTTCTCTTAAGTCCTGACAGAACTTCATAGCAGTGAAAAAGGTAGACCTTTGAAACTATCTCTTTGGAGCATAAATTTCACAGACTGCCATAGATTAAAGTTTCTAATTCAGTCAGTGCTTTTGACACCTGCCTATAAAAAGGCCTTCTTGGTTCTTAAGCCATCGATTCAACCTGTGACACTTACTGCACATTGATTCATAGACTCCATTAAGAGAATTTTACAGAAGTGTTTTCACAACACATGGGAGAGAAATCTCCAGATGAATGATGTATAAAGGGCTGTTGTAAATAAATGGCAGTGAAAGTTCCGGTGTAGGCTTTTAAAAAAGACCTAGTTATTATTTGTATAATTGCTAATAAATAATGGTATGAGTTAGAACCCTAAATCTTATGCTTCTTGGACTATACCAGTTTTTGCATCTTTATATTGAAGTCCACTGGTTTTTAGATTGGTGTGCATAGACCCATAGTTATGGGCTATACGTATTATATATTTTAATGTATGTATTGTATCTATGTCATGCATATGTGATATAGTATATTTTGTTAAAGTATTGTTTCTGAATGCTTATTTGGAAACAAGGGCAAAACAAGTACAATGGTATCAAAACATGTCATTATCACCAGGAATTCATATTAAGAATTTCAGAAAAGACATCTGGTTGTACCTCACTGCATAAATCTTCACTGTTCTTTCTGTGCAATCAGGCATCAAATGCCACAGAGGAAAATTAATCCATTAATATTTGCCTTATTGATCTAATGAACTTAGTTTATTTTATGTTTCATGTTTTCAGTGGTTGAACCTTACAGCCCTTGAATCCTCCAAATCTATTTGTCATTCCTTCTACATTAAGGTACTAAGAAGAGTTGCTGTAAGACAACATCATTTTTGTTTA
This sequence comes from Tetrax tetrax, assembly GCA_009806455.1. Classification (NCBI taxonomy): domain Eukaryota; kingdom Metazoa; phylum Chordata; class Aves; order Otidiformes; family Otididae; genus Tetrax; species Tetrax tetrax. Next base: position 494,901 of record WHYT01017363.1, on the reverse strand, counting down.
AAACTATGGCAGATTGATCTAGAAGTATAGTTTAGTTCTTTTTTTCTTCTGTGATAAATTAGTGTATTGTGGTGTAATAATGTGTGTGAATGTGAATCAATGACGTGGTGTAATGAACCCAGTGACTGCTGTGATCACTGTGTGTGCTCTTGAAAATCGTGCAACACCTTAGGATGTACCACAGACTGTTTTCTTCACAGTTAACAGATAGTCTCCAGATGTGGCTTAAGTGAATCAACAACCTGTTTCTTAATAGGTTTCAAATCTATTGTCATTCATAAGAGGGATCAAAAATGAGTTACTCCCTCTGACACTGAATAGCATCCAGAAGAGGATAAATTTACTATTTACTAATTTCCCATTCTTACTGTAATTTCTGCAGAATAAATACAGAATTTCCCTTAACACCTAAACATTACTGTGGGAAAAACCACACTATGAACATTACTAGTAGCTGGGCTTCTTTCCCCAGGCATCACCGAGTAGAAAACTGAAAATTAGTTACACTCATTGCTGCTGGCAGCACTTGAAAACATCTGGTGAGAACAGAGTAAGATTATTTTCACATCAGAAAGGCCTCCTAGCACACTGGTAACTAATTTCACTGTTCTCATGGCACCTTCATAAGTCACCTAGGGTTTATGGTTTAACTCCAGTCAGCAACTAAGCACCACATAGCTGCTCGCTCACCCTCCCCTGCAGGGATGGGGGAGAGAATTGGAAAGGTAGAAGTAAGAAAACTCATAGGTCAAAACCAGTAAAGTTTAATGATTGAAATGCAGTAACAATAAATGAATTATAATCAAAATGAAAACAAAGAGAAACAAAATTCAAGGAAAACAACCAACACAGCCACTTATCACCTACCAACTGACACCCAGCCAGTCCCTGAGCAGTGATTGCCACCCTCCAGCCAACTCCCCCAAGTTTATATGCTGAGCATGACATCATATGGTACAGAATCTCTCTTTGGCCAGCTTGGGTCAGCTGTACTGACTCCCAGCTGGCTTCCTGGGTACTTCCAGCTACCTCACTGGCAGGACACAAGAAGCTGAAAAGTCCTTGACATAGGGTAAGCACTACTTAGCAGCAACTAAAACATCAGTGTGTTGTCAACATTATTCTCATACTAAATCCAAAACACAGCACTATAGCACTATACCAGCTGCTAGGAAGAGAATTAACTCTACGCCAGCCAAAACCAGGACAGCAGGTACCAAGTTAAACAGTTCTTTCAAATTCCAAATATATAAAGTATATGGCATAAGGGAGTGCTATCCAGCTATTATTAGCAGGCAAGTTGCAAAAGGTAGTAAAGATAAGAGCAGTCTCTGAGTAGTTTCCTTCTACTTTGTAAAGGTCTCACAGAGCCAAGAAATAGCAACTCTCAACCTGGAAGCCTTGCAGTAATCACACCAGTACTGGGAACATTCTATCCATAGCTGAGCTTGCCCATGTAACTATATACATACATTTTCAGGCATTAAATAAGTTATAAAACTGCTTCCACCCTACAGAAAGCTCGATTAGATTGTAGAGGACAATATAGCACATGCAGCTGATTATGCATTAGTAGCAGTTTCCCCTGACAGACAGAAGAGGAACCAGCAGGAGAAATCCTGCCCCTTCCCAGCAGCCTCAAGGGATGTTTGTCCCCAGAGTCACCCCTCTCATCCAGTCACACGCTCTGCTGTGACTGACTTGCAGCACCAGCCACCTCTTCCACTTTACCCAGAAGTATATCAGGCATGGGAAGCCCTTCCCCTACCTAAACACCACCATTTTGTTTTGGAATCCATTTTTTTTTTAACAGTTTGAGTTTGGGTTTTTTTTTGTTTTTTGTTTTCTCTGGTTCAAAGAAAGCAGGCAGACAATCACAGGACTGCCTGAGAGCACATGGGTGTGATGGTGTCAAGAAGTGGCCATGTCCCAGTTCAGCCCTGCTCAGGGACAAACTACACAGTCTCTCACTCACTCCCCCTACACACCAGTGGGATGGGGAGGAGAAATGGTAAAGAAAAGAAGGCAAAACTCATGAATAGAGATAAAAACAGTCTAAGAGAACAATAGAGAAAAAGAAAACAGAGACAGAAACCAACCCATAACAGAAAATTCTTAAGCATGTAACTTACAGTGCAGCAGCTCACAGCAGACCCTCATACCCAGCTCCCTCCTGAGCAGCAAAAACCTGCCCCATCCCCTCTTTATACACTGAGCAGACATCCCATTGGGTGGAACAGCCCTGGGGCCAATTTGGGTAACCTGTCCCAGCTGTTGGCTAATGAGTGACCTATCCCAGCTGTGTGCCCAGCCACAGGTGCCACCAGCTCCAGCTCCTCTAGAGGAACTCTGTCGCAGCCAGAAGCAGGATGGGCTGTGAGCCAGTCACAGAGCAGTATCACTTTTAACCAAATGGCTGCTCACTGCCATAAAATGGTGGTGCTGTGTCGATAAAAATGGAGCCCAAGACACTGTCTGCTCAGTGCAGTGCCAAACTGAAGGTTTTTTTAAATTTAGTTTGCCTTCTGACAGCCCATTCTTGTACTTGGTATGACAAGGAGAAAAGCAAAGGGAGATTGCATGTGGATGGAATAGGATTGTACTTTGCAGATCCTAGCAGCTGACCCTCTCGCTTGGAATATTGCTCTATAAAGTTCAAATAAAAGAAAATTTGGGACCCTGAGCTCAGCCAATATGTTTTCTTGTGTGAACTGCAGTACTTCAGGCATCACACATGACGCTCACACACTCCTCCACTGCGCCCTATAAAGCACAAGCCTTTGGTGTCCAGGGAAGTGATGGAATTACCCACCCAATTTTCACTCATTTTCAATGTAATGTGATTGCTTGAAGCTCTTAGAAAGGGGGACAACACTGAGTCAGGTAACAGTAACAGTGGACTGCTATTTCTGAAAGCTGCCGTCGGGCTGCTGCAGTGTCTCTCCCATATCTGGTTTGCTCTGACAGAGCTGTACGTGTCACAACACGGCATTCAGTGTATGCTTGCTAGCCAGGCACACATACCTTTCCCACAGGAAAAATGTCAGTGAGATGTTCATTCAGCAGGATAAGCCTCTGCATTCCCTTTTCTATAGAAAAAATACTGTGAATATTTTAATAGCGCTGAGGCTGAAATTATTAGCCTGCTATAAACTTAGAAAACCCTTTAGACAGAAAGAGTTATTCAGGGCTGTGTAAATCTAGAAGCACATCTGAACTAGCTCAATATTTTGGAATATCATGATGTCTTTAGAGAAATTTTTAATTCAGTGGAAGATAGTTATTTTCAAACCCCTGGGCAGGAATGAGTCTCTGGAGGCCTGGGCTGCATTTATTACAGGCTCTTTAAGGGACTTGTCTGATTCTAGGCTCTAGCAAAAAAAAAGACTAAATTATTGATGAGTAGGCAGTGCAATTCCCTCTCCAGAGTCTTCTGGTCAAATTAATATAATCGATACACCACAAACTAGCGATCACTTTTTCATATTTATGTCATTTCTATAGCATTTACCTATAAGACAAAATGCAGCCACTGGAAAACGGCTGTACTATATGGTCACATCTACAAAACTGGAAAAGTATTTTAAATACACCTTCACCTTATTGGCTTCATATTTCCTATTTGCAAAGCCTGTTGCTGTATACCATGTACAAAAAAGAAGTATAAACCATGATCAATAGGGAAGGCTCTGTGCTAATGTGGCACGCAGCACAGCCTTGCATTTAGACGATGCAGTGAGCAAGGATGCTAAAGGATCTAAACACTTGGTTTGATTTAAAATGTTGGCTATTGTCTGCAAAGTGTCAAAACCCCATGTTGGTATCAGTGTGAGAAAGATATCGATCTCCTGTCCTTCCTGCCAAGCCTCGTTGTCAGTATGAAGGGGGAACAGAAGAAACTTTTTTGGATTAACCGTAGCAAAGTCATTGACTTTAATCCGGCGCCATGAAAACGCTCTCCGAGGACCTGCCATGCCGGCACCCAACACACTGAGTCTGAGGAATCCTATGCCAGAAGCCTGTCTGCTAAACAAAATTGACTAATGCCAAAAGTTAGCTGATGTGACAATTCAAAGATGATCATACTGATTTCACGCAGGGAAGCATTACTGTTATGCTAGCACACCTTCTTTGCAGGGCTGAATCAACTTATGTTGTTCAAACTAATGGCTAAGTGTGGTAATCTACTCAAACTGTAGAACAGATTGAAATCTTTGGAAACCATGTAATTAATATTATTGCTAATGCATCACCACATTTGATGGAGTGAGCTTCCTATGATTTAGCCAAAATAAAAAAGTGTTTTGACATTAGATTCTTGAAACCTTAAGACTCAGAGTAGAGTTTGACATGTGAAAAGCAATTAGAGTGTGATTCATTAATCTTGTACTGAACGGTGGACGGCTCACGGCTGGGTGGAATTAAAAATAGAGGGAAGAAATTAACATGTTTTATGGGTAATCATCGTACACAATGTTGCTACTGCTATCATGCTTTTCTAGATGACTTTAATATTTATGTTAAACAAACTGGAAACTTTTCAGATCCTGCAGCGGCATAGGTAACACTTCTTTAAGTCCAGGAAACATTTCTGATTGCAAAATGTTCCCTTTCTTGCTGTTATGGATTTTAGATGTTTAATTTTTATGTTAGTCTACTGCATGGATTATAAAAATAAAATTAAATTTATATAGAAGAAACAAACTACATTCAGAAATGCAGATTAGCTTGAATACTGATATGCTTTTTCTTCCTGTTTCTAGATGGTATGTGTCAGAAGAAATCGCTAGCCAAAAGCAAGTCATGAAAAATTTAGCAAGATGGAGTGATATTTCACTAATATTGATCACAGGTGTAGAAAAATCGTGCTTCAGTTGTAGGAATGGAAGCATTCTTTTGGGGTTTTTTGTTGATGCTGTTTAATTTGAGATTTCTAACAATGTGTATTTTGCTTCGTGAACCAATATTACTATGTTGCATTCTACATTTCATCAGATAAATCTAAACTTCAAATTGATGTCACCATGCTTTGCCATTAGCATCATCAATATATACTATCAGTTGGAAAATAAGCGTGAACTGATGGATAACGTTCTTAGCAAGAATGATTCAAAGCATCAAAATTCTCTGCCAGTACAAAATCTCTGCTAACTTTTTTTCACTCTATTAGCCCAGCTTGGTTCAGAGTGAGCAATGTTTTATTCCAAGTAGACTGTCCAGTGTCCTGACAGACATAAACTGAGAAGTTAGACAACAACCAGCAGACTTTAAAAGAACTTAATATTGAATTGTTTTTTTCAGATTTGGAGTAACATCCTGGAATCAACCCGGGTGCAGTTTATTTTGTTGTCATACTCAGTATTTTCCTCATGCAAGAACTCTTTTTAAGGCTACATAGTATACAAAGCAAGATTGTACAAAAGAGCTAAAGTGGGCAAACAAACTGACCAGTGATCATGAATCTTGTAGCAAATTTCTCAAACATAAACAGAGTATAACCTGTGGTCACTGTGATCACTGATTTATTTTCTATGCTAATGAGAGCAAAGGGACAGGGAACAGTGGAACAAGGTGCACTTTCTGCAAGTTCACTGATGACACCAAGCTGTGTGGTGCCGTCAACACACTGGAAGGGAGGGATGCCATCCAGAGGGACCTGGACAGGCTGGAGAAGTGGGCCTGTGAGAATCTCATGTGGTTCAGCTAGGCCAAGTGCAAGGTCCTGCACATGAGGCGGGGCAATCCCAGGCACAAATACAGGCTGGGCAGAGGAGAATGGATCAAAGAAGCAGCCCTGAGGAGAAGGGCTTGGGGGTGCTGGTGGATGAGAAGCTCAACATGAGCCAGCAACGTGCGCTTGCAGCCCAGAAGGCCAACCGCATCCTGGGCTGCATCAAAAGAAGCGTGGCCAGCAGGTCGAGGGAGGTGATTCTGCCCCTCTACTCCACTCCGGTGAGACCCCACCTGGAGTACTGCGTCCAGCTCTGGAGCTCATTCATAATATTTAAAAAAATAAAACCCCAAGCCCCAAAAACAGGATTCCAAGCCACCGAGAAAGCCTGAGGGTTAATCAGGTTACAGATTGGAGTGATAGGACTAGTGACTATGGCTTCTGAACAGTGTCACTCTATCAACACAGATCGTGTTCTGAAACACGGAATCAGATACAGCTTATTCCCAAGTACCAATTCTGAGCCAACTTGTAGTATAATTGCAATCAGCGGGAATTCTCGTGCAATGAGAGTGCCAAAATGAGTAAAAGAATTATCATTCAGAAATAAGGTATTGGAAAAAAACAGCTACTTTTTAGAGAGTCAGTTTTTCTGAAAGTTCCCAATATTGTTATTGGTAGCAGACAGATAAAAGTTTTTTCTCTTGTTAAGCTTTAGCGAGATTTCACTTTCATTTCAGACTACATACAGTTCTTTTGTGGTTGGCAATTTTTGCTCAGAAATACATCCCAGTTGGTTGCACATTGCCTCCACAAGGAATATCACTTGCAAGGAATATGTAAACCAGAAGAGGTGTGAAACTACTGCCGTGATGCAGACCTGAGTTGGAACAGGTATGTTTCTGCTGCAAGGATGTCTTGTGTCAGTATAAAATATAGATAAAGGAATAAAAAAGCTTCTCTGATCTGGCAGAAGTGAGTACAGATTGAATAGCTATATTAAAATCTTAAGTCTAATTAATATTCCATATCACTTCTGAGTGTACAAAAGATAAATTATCTACATTTAATTAAGAAAATCTTAAGGATATACCACTTATCAGTAATTCTAGAAGAGGTTACAAGATCTACTGAAAAATAAAGTAGTTCACAAAAAGAATTCTTCATTTCTCAGTAGGTTTCAGTCTCCAGAATTTGCTATCATCATAGCTCCATAATCTTATTTGCCCAAAGAAAAAAAAAAAAAAATCTCTCCCCACAATAAATATTGACTACACTTAGACAAGACTAGCTCTCATTTTAATATAAACCTTTTTTTTCTTCAGTCACCATTTTGACTCTTGTTAAAACAGGAAAAGTGATTCTTACCCATAGAAGGGTGAATAAATAGTTGCAACATTGCCACATGGCCACAGATTTACAACTGACTTTTGCTCACCTCAGTCAGAAACACAGGTCCATTCCTTGATTGCTCTGGGAAAATAGAAGGATTTCTAAGAGTTAGCATGTACTTTGGGTATCGGTTAGGAAAAAAAATATTTCTCTGAACAGTTATAGAGTGCTGACACTTCAACCAAGATACTTACACACCTTTCCTAATGTTTCACTACAGTTCTGAAATGACAGGAGGATGATATTTTTCTTTTGAAGATAATTTTGGCTTATCTTTAATAAGAAGCTGTCACTATCATAGAAAAAAAAAGAATCTCTAAATGAAAAAGCATACTTACTACTTGTGACTATGGTCACACAAAAGCAACCTAATAAATTTTTATCTGTATTCGTTCATATCTCAGAAGTGACCCCTTCTGATTCAACGATTGCCTTGAATTTTGTGGGTTATAAGAAACCATGTCTAAAAGTGTTTCAGTTTGCTTTTCAGCACTTTTTATTCTAGCAGGGCAACAGATCATAATAATAAAAAAAATCTGTGTTTCTACACCCCTAGCCACTGCAGTAGGATTTTAAATCAGAATTTACTAACATGCCTATTGAATATTTCATATCAACAAAAGCGAAGTCCTTCAGTCTATCAGTGTTACAGATTTCTAGACATACATCATCATCCTGAAGCTGACTGAAAATGTGGAAGTTGTAACAATATCTTCATTAATAATGGGTGTGTTGATTCACTGTGGTTTTGGGTTGTTCATTTCTGGTGATGCCATTGTTTTCAGCATGCCTGCACTTGTTTTTCATGCCAAAAATGGTTGGTAGGAAGTCCATGACAACTATCTTGTGTACACAGGTAATTTCTTTGAAACTAATGTTGGTAGAGCAGTTCACTAAGCACTTGAATCAGCCCAAGGTCAAACAAGGACGTCACATTCATATTTCTTAGCCTAGGAGTCGATGATTTTTTTATTTATGATTAAGTGGTAAATACCACGTAACACCAGAACGTTTCCTGGAAAGCACATATTGGATTGGCAGGTGGCATGAAAGACTGGTTAGCAACTAGTGACCTCTGTTTCAGGAAGACTGCTTAGCAAAAGAGCTGCTGTCCCATCAGCCTAAAAGGGTTGTGATCTTCTGTATACCATCTATCTACTTGGATCTGAAGTGTGTCATTTGGTAGATGACTGCCTTTTCCCAGTCGTTTTTTTGGAACTGAAAACTGAATGAGTCAGCCAACTTTGGGGGATTAGGCAGAAGATGTATTGCATAGAATTATAAGGAATTGTTGATGCATTTGATATTTTCCCAACGTAGAAAGCTGACTAATTTGATGTTGTTATTTATTTGATTTGTTCATTGATTTGTTGTTGTTTGTGTATAACTTTGAGTTGCTGATGTGTAGGGTATGCCTTGTGCTACTTAGCAGTCTAGTTAAGAAACTGTATGCCATTACAAACTTACATGGTTTAACTCTTTCTTTCCTAGATGGCATTCTCTGAACTTGAGAAGCCCTCAGAGTAAATAAAAGCAGCTATACAATTTGTTTCTTGATATGTAACACATCTTGTAACTATGGCCTGCATTGAAACACAGCTGCTTCTCTATGTTCTTTTTCTCCTCCTCCTTTTTTTAAAGGGGTATCAGAATTTTGGTGGCCCAGCACTTTAGCAACAATTGATTGGTGATGGTAGAAGCTGATCAACTCCCCAGAAAAAAAAAAATTAAAAAAATCTATACTTGTCAGAATGGTGAAAGGAAAGGGCTTTTTCAAGTTTTTAGGCATCTTAGGTATCCTCTTCATTGCTAATCCCATTTAAACCAAGTGGTGTTATGCACTTAGGAAAGTTTTAAACGTGTCCACAGAAGAATGATTTTCATCCCCTAGGATTTGTTCGAACAAAACTGACTTCCCTTGAACAACTTGTTCATTTTCTCCCTCCTGCTTTCCAAGCGGTCTTTAGACATAGTGGCCCAGGATGGTGAAGCAGTGTTAAGTGTAATCTCAAACGGCATGTTTCAGCCTTTCCCTGCACATTCTGCATGTCTGTACCTACTGCGAGTCTCTAGGAGGCCTCAGAGGTTTAATTCCTGCTTGAAACACAATGCCTGCTGCACTCTTGACGTGACTTCATGACCTGGGCTGCTTTAGCAAAGCTCATTATCATACCATGGAATATGGATAATTGCATTGTCATCTAAGTTACAAAAGCCTGAAGTTTCTAGCCCATCTAAGAAATGTGTTCTGACATCCTTGCCTGAAAGATGGTGAAGCTAGCAATTCATATTTCATCTACCGGCCTTCCTTGCTGTCTCCTGCACAAAATAAAACCAGGAACAAAATAATTATCTTCATGAAATATGAAGTGTCTTCATTTTTCTAAGCAGTGCAAGCATTTCTGAGTGTTATTCTTTTATAAGATGACTTTCCAAAAGCATTTAATGAAGGAAAGATGAAAGCTAATGGAGTAGTAGTTGAATGTTGCTTTTCTTTTCTTATTTAAAATATACCTCCATTTTCTTTTTACCTCTAGGTTATGTTCATATATCATTTTGCCTTATGGCTCTAAAATGGGAATAGCAGCATGCAACTCTGAAAAGTATTATCATTATTTTTACCTTACTATCACACAGTTCAAGATACATTATATCCAAGATGCTACATAAAAGGCAAATTAAAATTGAATTGCAGTAAAGCTACTAAAAGAATTCATTGCACGTCAAAGAGTTTAGAACTAAATATGTTATGTGATAGGAATGGACAATCAAGTGCAACGAATAAGTATTAATGTGCTGGTTTATAATAACTCTTGAATGTGTAGTTATCTGTACTTCACTTGGTATGTTTAATTGCAAATAATATTGTTGATTCATATATGTTCAAGGCTGCCTCAGCGTGTGGAAAATCTTTTCACTTTCCTGTTATGGGATGGAGGAATACTTTCTTCTATGCACACGCTTCAGTAACAAATTGGTTGGCAATAACTTCCTATACAGTCACTATTTTGTGACACAGTCTTTATGTTTTCATATCTCTTACGGAAGAATTCAATAACAGGAGAGGGAGCAAGGCTGGCGTTATGAACTTTTCAAGAAGGTGATTCTGCAGTAGTTTGCCCTCTGAAGCGACTTACACGAATCACTTCATACATTTAGAGAATTCAAAAGATTTTAGATATAACACTCCATTGATTCTGTTTCTGGGAAAACTGAAATTTTACAGTGCTACTGATATATCCCATAAAAAAAAAAATTAAAAAATTCCTTCTTCTAAAGCCAAGCTTGCTTTTGCATTATGAGAAGCATAATATCCTATTTTAATTATTTCACTACTGTACCTCATGCTATAATTTTTAGGAGATGTCTGACGACCTCATCCTGGAAGTACTAATCAGCGTTGGCTTCTGATAAAGCTATCGGGCTCTGAGGTAACCTTACCAGAAAAAGGTGGAAAGTGTATTTTTGTCCAGAAGGTAACATAAAGTCCTGCGGTATTTCCAGTTCTCCTGCAACTGATGTGGTGGAGATTGAAGCTTTAGGAGTTATAAAGGAGAGACAGATGAAATATCCAATAGTTGTGATCAATAGGGAAAACCAACCCGGTCCTCACGGCACGTCCGTTCCTCCCCAGAGCTGTCTATTGACACCTGTCCTTAGCTAACCAACAGCTTTGGGCCTTACAGTGCAATACTATTTCATTACTAAAAATAGTACTACTGTATGCCTATCTGTTGGAGTCCAGGTGAAATACTAACAGTGCTAGTGGCAGAAGAAATGGGGAAAATGTATAAGAGAAGGCAGCGTGAGAAAATTACTGTTCCTGTCCTCATTCTCTTTACAGATCGCACTTAGCCCACTCTTAACCCACCTACTCTGTCTTAGCAGCTACCTCTAGACAGAAAGTCTAGTGTAATATTTCTGGCAAAAAAAAAAACAGTTTCATGAACAGGTTGGAGATGGAGATTTAAACTGTAATTAAAAGTTTAACGTCAGGATCTTTATTGTATTTATTTTCAGTTCTTGTTGCACTCCTGGAATACAAGAGGATGGCAGTAGACTACTGATTCTTCCATTGATCTGTGTGTATGGTTTTTCTCTACTGTAAGAGCTTTAAACAGTCATTAATTTTAGGGAGCTTAGTACTCTAAAGACTTGCTGTCCTTTTCTAGACACACTGTCAGGTTTCTCAGACTTTCACAGTACTTTCCTTTTGCCTTTCAGCATGGATTTGAGATTTCCTAGCCTGAACTCATAGTATTGTTTTATCATGGGCTGAATCAATCTGGACAAAATGATTAAATATCAGGCTCTCCTATGCTTAAACATCACAGTTAGGTACTATATAATCTTTTCCAGATTTGGATATAGTCAACTGAGTGCCTAAAAACTTTCAGCTAATTGGCAAAGTAAGTTTCTCAGCAAATCTGCACATGATGGAAGTGCATTCAAACCATATACAAGTGTAAATAAGATTAACTCAGAGATGTGCATTGATTTGGTACATCAATTTGTGGTGAAAACTGGCCATGTGTATTTATAGATTTGGTATGGGTGGTTTGTTTTTTTTTTTTTTGCAGAAAGCAGAACATCTTTACTTTTCTTGCTATTTTTTTTTTTTGCCTGTAATAAATGATTTCTACTTTACTTTTGTTTCAACTTGTATTTTAAGATTCTTAAAAAGAAAACACTATACCTACTTCTCTTCTTTTACAGGAAACAATTTCAAAGGAGACATACTTCCACTGACGTTACCAATGGAACACTTCTGACCTTCATAAAATATTTTGTAGTAAGATGTATATCCATCACCTTCACTCAAAGAGGAATATGGTCGAGGTGAAACAATTATGGGTTTTATTATTGAGATAGATATTCTTTTGAGATAATCTTAAGGAATGTACTGGATACACATGTTTGCTTTTTTGGAGGTTTTTTGTTAAATGTTTGTTCTATTCAAAATAATTGAATACAGCAAACCAAAATTCAGAATGCAAGTATCCATCATAAAAAAAACAGTTCTGCAAGTTTGAAAAGTAGTTCCTTGAATACTACACTAAATTCTGGCATCCTGCTGGCATCATTTTAATCATTTTTTTTTTCTAAGATGAAAGAGTGATAAGAAAACAGTAAATTTTTTAGGGGACAAGGTGGAGGACTAGTGTTAATCTCAAGTAGTTAAAGAATTAGTTTTGGTCTTTAGAAGAAATAACTAACAGCTAATGCTAATTTAGCATGTAATGGCCCTATGAATATCAAGAACTTAAAGATCCGCTTATGCATATTTACAGTGTTAAAGACTGAATATTGATGCATTCATCATGAAAAAAAATAAACTCTGAGAAAATACCTTCTCCATTCCAAATGTGCTTTAAAATTGTTTTTTAAGTAAATAGTTTTCCACTTAGAACTATTATTCTACTTAATAGTAACTAGAGGAAAAAAAAAAAATCTGTTTATTCTGCCAAAAGATGCAGAGCAAGGGGGTCTTGCATATTTTGACTAAAGCTTTCTGTGCTTTCAGATATACAGCTTTTATGTGAAATTAATTTTAAGTCAGTTTTGGAGAGGATTCCAACTTTTTTTTTTGAGCAACTACAAATATCTTATATGACTTGTCACTGTCTAGATTGCAGTCCTTATTCTCAAAGGTTTCTGTAAGAAAGTATTTAGGCAAGAAACTACTGGGACATCTATCAACATAAAATTATATTATTATTGGAATTATTATTAATAATAATGACATTTTAAAATAGATAGATACTATCATTTCAGTCGTTTTAATGTAATCTTTTCCTAAGTAGTGGAAATTAAGACAATTGGACTTTGCCCAAGAATAAAAACCTGCTGCTTCCTGGATTTAGTGATTTTTTTAAAAAAAATCCTCATTTTTAAACCTCAGAATAGAGCAGTTCTGTGAGTCTACTCAGGCTATAAACTTTATGACATAGGGCTTACAGTAAGGATCTACAATTTAGAAAGGTCAGATGGGATAACACTGCTGCCTTTCCAGAGGTTTCTATCGAAGACAATATCAGTGCAGCAGTAATTATCCCCAGGATTTTGTGTGGCCTTTCTGAAGTGTACCAATTAGTGACACTTCAGCCTGAGAAGGTGAAGCTCCTTTCTGGCAAATTAACTTGTTGTCACACAATAGGAAACTGTTTGTATTTCCTGGTCAGTTGCTGGCTCCCTTAGGTAATTGAGATCCTTATCAAACCTCTGAAGTCTTCATCCAAAGCCGCCTTGGTGTGCTTGGGAAAAGAAAAATCTAACTTGTAGCTTCTAAATTTATTCTTTGCTCTGAGATGAAATGGGTCTGGTATGAAACTCAGGACATTAAGCGTGCGTTCAGAGATCATATTCAGGAAGCAATCAAGGTAGTCATTTGTGGAGATATCTCTGAAGGTATCCTCTCATTTTTCAAATGTGATTAAAAATCTGATACAATGCTGAGCTGCTTATAAATGGGATGAAAAATGGTACAGATGATATTATTATAATAATGTTATAAGAAGTATGCCTGCCCTGGATGGCTATTTTCAGTTCAGGCCTCTCCATCTCAAAACTACCCAAGAGATGTAAAAGACATTTAGAGATATGAATCAGAGTTCTGCTTGACACAGAGAGATGGAATAGTATTGGCTGGCTGACTAACAAAGTTATCATCTCTACCTGTCTGTAGCACTGACAGTGCACAGCCAGCTCAGATGCTCGTGAATCAGCCGTTTTATGACACACCGGCAGTTTAAAGTAAACCATTAGCTTTGCCAACCTATAACCCCTCTGCTTGTCAGTCAGATTTTTCAGACTGATTAGGAGCACATGAAACTCCTGTGTGAAGCAAGATTGAAAAGAGCAAGACTCCTTGCTTGATAAAGAGTGCCACAAGTGACAAATGTGAGAGAACATGGCACAAATATACATGGTGGTGAAGACAGAGAGACGTAGACAGAAATGTTACTTTTTCTCACCAAAGAAAAATTGAGGATGGTCTGATGATATGGAAAGGAGGATGGTCTGATGACACAGAAAAGTGGTTGTTGCAGAAAGAGGGAAGGAAACAGCTTGCTCTGCAAAGGCATGCACAGAATCATAGAATCATAGAATGGTTTGAGTTGGAAGGGACCTTTAAAAGTCACCCCTGAAGACAACACAGGAAGCAGTAAAACTTTTTGATCATCAGTATTTTGGAGGCCCAGGGAGGTTCAGAAAAAGAGATTGGAAATATAAGTGGAAAACAACAAAAATAACTTTGATCATTATGATAATAAGTTAATAAGGTATTCGATTAAGCTAATTAATGATTTTAAAAGTACTGTAATGCGATATAGAGTCTTGGAAGAGATGTGTCTTTGCTTTCAGAATATAAGCAAGTTATTATTCCCTACGAGAAAGGAAGAAGTTCCCGCAACTCTAAGGAGTTATTTTGTAATTTGTAATAAAAGACATTGTCTGAATGAAGGAAGAGAATACAAAGCATCCAAAGTCCTGCTGAGTCTGATAAATCACGATGAGTAATGGTCAGTATATGGACAAGTGATATTCCACTGTTGTTTGTCATTCTCAGTTAAGACCTTTAAGCATTTATATTTGTAACTCTTATCTCAAAAACCTCACAAAAACATGAAGCATATATCATGCATATGGTTTAATAGAATGAAGAAAAACATGCAGGAACAGAAGCAAAGAAGCTGTTAGGATATCAATTAAGTAGGTAGAAAGCAGCTGGAGAAGTAGCTAGATGTCAAGAGAAAACATAAAGGAAAAGGGAGAACCAAGAATATATCCCAATTTAACTCCATCTTACACAGCTTCAAAGGCCACTCCAAAGCAGCTCAGGAAGGCTTGTGCTTCATGTTAGACTAGAATTCAAATAATCTCATTACTGAACCCTGCAGAAGGAAAGGTGACCCTGGTTCACTGAAGGGGTTACTTGCATCAGGATTTCAGTCTGGATGGATGGCAAACTCACTGCCCTTCTGAACCTTCTGTATTGCTGAGTGAGATTGGATGGAGTCTTATCCATGAGAGGACAGCACAAAAGGGAAGAAAATCTGCCTCTGAAAGACAGCTAATAGGGAGTTGCTCTCCTACCTGGAATACAGAAGGAACCAAAATTTAACTCTCTGTAGCTACTTCAGTGGTGCCCCTGCAGAGAACACGATTTGTTTCCTGGAAGTTTGTATATTATGGCTGCTTCCAATTTGCTGTGTTAAATTTTCACAGTCTGTGTTAACGGTGCATTGTCTACCAATCTGTTACCTGTTTGTTGCGTCCAATTTACAGGCTACGTTGCTGAAATTCTCCATCAATTTGTTGCATTACTGCCTGTGCAACTCATGTGACCCAAAGGAATACCTTATATGCATAGACAAGAATTTATTGTTAGCTTAATTAAAGTCTTAACAGTCTAATCAAAGAATTATAATACATTCTGTTGCAATGAAGCTAACACCGAAAGTCCACATTACATATGGTTAAAGCTGGTACGTCTCTCCTTTACCCCTTTCCCTGATGTTATACTCCTTTTTTTTTAGCACCCCTTTGACTCTGGAGATGATTTTATCTAGGGACAGGAGTGTTACAGCAAGTTGTCAGCATCCGATGTCCTTTGCCAAGAGGTGTACCTTGCTGATGCTGGGTGTTTCCTCCTCTGCATTTTTGGGTCCAGTTAAGTTAATTTTTATGCATTTGGTAATGCCGACCTTTTACTTGCTCTTGGTTTGCAGTGCCATAGTATGTATGAGTTTACTACATAGTGTGATTTACAGAATTTGGAGGCTGGTTCTTGATCTCTTTGTTACCCCTAAAGCTGATTTTACCTAGCTCCTGAGTTTGTGTTTCTTTGGTTACCAATACCTGACCGCTGATGAATTTTCATGGTCCATGGCCCTCCAGTATAATCCTGTCCCTGTATTTTCAAATTATCTGTCACCATCCCGTGCTTGTATTCTTATGCAATGCATTTTGTTCTCTGTTATTACTTTATTAGTTAGAGAAGTTTACACATAACACAATTCTACAAAGCTAAGCAAAAGCAAAACCAGGTAACATAACAATTGGACAGCTGTTTCTACAGACTTGCACCAGATGGCATTTGGTTGAGAATCGTTCTATGGGAGAGCCGGGAGGAATCTGTCGAGCTACTCTAGGAAAAGGTTATCCTTAATATGGTATCAGGTGGTAATTTTTTTCTGGGAAAAAATACCACATATTAAACCACAAATAGAAGTAATGTCAAAAAATTGTAGGAGTTTTTTTCTTTTTTTTTTTTTTTGTCTTTTTTGTTT
>WHYT01017363.1:452221-478525 GCA_009806455.1 Tetrax tetrax | reverse complement strand
CCTTATATAATTTTTTTTTCTTTAAAAAAAAAAAGGAAACTGAGTCTACAACAGTTTCTCTCATGTCTTTCTTATGCTTTGTATGGTACCACTGTAGTAAGAAGGATTCTTTCTTCCACAACATTAGCAGCAGTTTTTCACAGTTGCAAGTGGAATTTAAAAGATTTATATTTATTTTCTGCATTATTTTCATGGTGATGGTTGCCAGAAGATTGGTTTTGTTTTTTTTTTTTTTAACTCTGCTTCACACTTCAAATATTCAGTACTTTAAGATTTTAATCATAGCATTTTATTTTGTATTTACTGTGAGCTACATATCACTGTGGAAAATGTGAATTGCAATGTTAGTTTGTGAATTATAACTAATTATTGTGAAAACAGACATGTCCTGGATATCTAGGAAAATGGGGAAAATGAGAGAAAGGAAAAAAAAATGAATTCCTTTGATTTTTTCCCCCTTTTTGGTCATTCGTGTATAAGCTGTTAGCTTTTCTTGTGTGTTTAGTGTTTGAGCCTTGCCTCGAGTGCCAAGGAAACTTTTACTTTTGGCCTGCTTGTCCTACTTAAACATTTTCAGATTGTGAAAAGATGTCTTTATGACAATACTTTGCTTTATGCCAATAAGATCATTGCCTTTTGATGTTGCTGCAGTAAAATTAGAGGATGTGATGAAGTTAAGTGAAGAAAATGCTACCAAAGCAGAATAAAAACGTCATAAAAAACTCTCTTAATAGACAATTTACTGGAAACTTGGAGAGTGGGAGAAGCAATGGAAAATACGCTTTCCTTTTTGCTTATATGATTTAATTTGTCAAAACTTGATTATATTTCTAAGAGCACCAAACCCCATGCCTTTGCAATATTAATTTTCCTAAGAGTTTCCCTCAAAACAAACTCAAATGTGGAAAAATCCTTTATTTCAGTTCAGTCCAGCTCAACAATGAAAAACTGAAATTTTATGTTACTTGTGATGTTTTGAGATTTCACTGCATGTATCCTACTATTTGAGAATGACAATTTCACAAATTTAATCTATACTTCCTAACCTACATTTATGGTACTTGCAGTTAGAAATAAAAAGGGGAACTAGTTTTAAAAGTTCTGGGTATCTGACATCTGGAAATCAGATCTCCTATAAAAAATTCTACTTTCAAAATAAACTCCTCATAGGTAAACTAAAATATTAATTGAATTTTTTCTTACTTATCTGAAGATTATATCCTTTCAAGTATCTATAATCTAGGTAACAAGTTAAAATCCTGCTGGAGCTGGAGATATCTGTTGCATCCTTTGGAATTTTGTGCTTTGAGGTGCCATATCATGAGGATAAACTCTTGTGCAACTTGATATATTTCCATCTAGTCCAGGTAGAGAACAAGAAATACAGAAAAAAACAAGAGGAAAGGAGAGAAGCAAAGAAAAAAAAATGCATCTCCCTGCTTGACCTTCCTTGTGTTTTCCGTTTGGAAACTGTAGGATCATGTAGCTCAAAATAGTTCTTTCTCTCCGGGATCACCAGAAAACATAACAGAGATAGATGCTACAAGAAGGGGAGGTATTACTTTTCTTCAACAGTATAAGAAGCCTTCTAGCCAGAAAAGCACAAAAATGAACTTCAAGTGGTCTCCCTTGGAAAAAAAAAAGTCAAGATGTGAACAACTAGAACAACCTTCAATAACATTTTGTTTGTCAAATCCACCAACATCATGAATGCTGTGTATCTGCATAGTGAAACAATGTCAGATAAAATTCAAGTTTACTCTGTTGATAGCAAGGTTGCATGTAAGAATTCTAATTGCTTATTTATGTCTAGGGAAATTAAAAACCTTACAGATTCACAACACAATAAATTGGGAATAACTATGATGTCCCTCAGATATGGATATATTGGTTTTTTCCTTGTTTTGTGTTTTGGTTTTTTGGTCAATGTCATTATCAGTCCTTAGAGACAGCAAATTGCTGTTAGAAAATAATATAACTAGAAGGAGGAAGGGAACAATATTAATCAAACACCCTAAGCACTGGAGTCTGCTGCAGTATGTTCCTCTTGTTTGATATTTAGAGAACAGATTCCTGAAGGATTTTAATCAGATTTTGATAAAAATTGGATTTCTATCTTATTATCGTACAATGGAACATGAAGCAAAACAGATGGAGTTTAGCATTGAAATTTTGGGTTCTGTCTACATGATTATTGATCTTTCCTACATGTCTTCCTTATTTGCTCTTGTCTCATATAATTCTGTGAGATATTTCTGGGAACATTTCTGTTTAACTTCAAATTGAGAGCAGGCACCGTATGGCCTACTCAGCTGACACTTCTATCTAAATAATTAAAGTGATTGTCCATTAAAGATTTGCAGCCTCATGACACATTTCCCAGTCACAACAGTCAATCATTTAGGAGGTCAGCTCAACCTTTCCTGCATTTACTTTTCTGTAAATTAACATCTGGCTATAAAAAAAGGTATTGCTGTCAGAACTAAGCTGAGATCATTTAATATGCTAGTGATGACTGAAAGAACTGCATGCCAATATAAAAAGAAGTTTCCAGGAAAATAGATTTTCACATCTCTTTATCCCAAATCAGTATCTTTTCAAATTCATTGCCACTAATTTAGCAGGGCAGGGTATCTAACTTTTTTAAATGGTCATAAGCTTTCTTGCAATTGTAACAAATTAAATACTTCAAGACTTGAAAAATGACATCTATTGTTACTATTGCAAATTTTAAGTTTAATTTAGTTTGTGGAAGTTCTCCATGCAGAGCATTTTATATGCGTTTTTGGGTGTATGTAGTAAAAAAAAAAAAAATTATGAACACTTTTTTGATGTTATCATCTTCCTTTACATTCTCTGATATCTTGGTCAAAATGGAAATTAGAAATGCTCCCTCTCCCAGAGGAGAGAAAGTAGAGAAAACATTCTACTTTCTTTGTAATCCCTGCAATGTGATTCTTCAGCTTTTAAAAACTCTGTTGCTGTTGCTGGAATTTTATGGTTTAGCAAAGATACTCATTGAAATGGCCTTAGTCATCCCTGCTCTTTACCTCTCCTTGTCTCACACTCATCTGGCTTCCTGAGCAGGCCATACATGTATCTCTGGGAAAAGGGACACCACCAAACTCTTTTTAATATTTGCACCTGCTTAAGGGTCAGAATCAGGTTATGGACGTCCCTCCAAGCCCAGCCTCCCTTTGTTGGGCAGGCTCCTCTTCTGAATGACATCTCTGCTGAATGTACCAATAGTAGCAATCTCCAACAGATATTGCACTAATAGATATTTAAAGAAGTACAAATAAAGCTAACTGACCTTGTTTAGAGATAAACATCCCTTCTAGAGTATGCCATGTGATGTTCCTCAGTTTCACCCAATGGTTCTTAGAACAAGGGGAAAGAGGTATCAAGATAGTTCCTGCTGAGGTGTTCTAGCTGTGTTACTGAATAGGTGGATGAGTGTGAAAATGGATTTGAGACCCTATTGCAAGCAAAATGAAATCTAAACCACCTAGGAACATTTTTGTGTGTGTGCGTTTCATGGCATTGCCTTGTAAGCCCCAAATCTTTAAAGTGCTTTCTGAAATACCCTCTTTCTGAAGTGCTTCCAGCCTCGTATATTAATAAAGAAGTTGGGTTTTTTTGTAGTTAGTTCTTTCTTCAAACTCCCCTAGTGAACCAGCCCCTTTCAAATCAACAGAGCATTGTTAACCGCTTAGATAAAAACCCTTTGCATAACCTACCTATCTGCCCATTTCTGAATTGCTTCAAACCGCAGCCTTCAAATTCCTTCTTAGAGCCTAACCTATTTTTGTCGATGTCTTTACTAAAGATTGCCCTCCAGAAGGTCAGGCATTACATTATGAATCAATCATTGCTGCCCTTTCGACTCATTAGACTCAATTTCCTTCATTACAACTAAAATGCTTGTAGGAGTTGATCAAAAAGCAACACAGCAAGGAGCTAATGGAGGAAAAGGAACATTCTGCATGGGTAACTATTAGTTGTAACCGAATTATTTTGGAGAACGTGTTCAACATCACAACAAATACTTTCATTAGACCACACCAGTTGTATTAGTTGTCTTTTTCCGGAGGTGTCTTAGACATGACAGAGGAAAATTAAGAGTGAAAATGGGCAAAACTCGTCAAATATGTAAGTGTGCGTAGACAATGCCATGGTCAGGACAGGAAAGGATTCAGTGAGAAAGCCTGGCAGAAGAAACATGGTTTGATTTTAAATGCATTTTCTCCCGTTTCCATGTATTTCCTTCTGCTTCTAAACTAGAATGCAATGAATGTAGTATGAATAAGGTTACATAATTTGCCTTTTGCTTTTGTTTCTCCATGGATAAAATAGAGATACTGGTCATTATGTTGTGCAAAATATTTTGCAATCTACTACTATATATATACACACACACACGTATATGTATGGTGATATGGACATGTATTAAGGTTATAAATTAGCATGTCTGTAGATTGAATTTTTACACATAATATGTTTTCAATTTACTTTCTTAAGTTATTTAACTACTACAGTGATATGATGTGAAAAATCTAATGAATTGATGAGGTCCAGCATGTGCCTGAACTTATAAAAAATAATTACCAAACTCTTACCAAACTCTTTTGTGAATGCATTTGTTCAGTAACTCAAAAATAATGTGACATTTTAGTAACGCTGCCATTTCAATTCAGGAATTTCCCCTACAGAAATTTATTTCAAATTGGACAATGTATATATTGCATTTCTTAATTTCTTCCATGATTGAATGAATCCTCCCACATGTTTTTAATAACACTGTCCCTGTACATTGAGTTGCTGGTTGCAATCCAGGGAATTAATTTGAAAGACGTAAAATAAGCTTTTTTTTTTCCTCAGCATGTTTTTTAAAAGCTGCTTTGAATTTGGGCATGTAATGTTCTTATTTCATCCTGTAAAATACCTATTTAAGCAGGTGCAAACTATAATGCTTTATTCTGGTATTGTTCGCATCATTTTGAACAGATGTCAATGCTTTCCCAGTACGCCAGACACTAGAGGCTCACATATGTTACGTGTCAGTTGTTAGAGTGCAAACCTCTGATAAGAGTGTTTCTACTGTATTCCGGTATCACTGGATGGTATTTCAAATGCATCTGTGTTGTAAATTCTGTCAGTATAAATAACATCTGTAGCACAGTAGTTCTGTTCAAATTTTCCAATCTAGAGGAAAAAAAGACAACCTTCTCGACTTCCTATATTGTTTATCTAGAGCTTTGCTCTCCACTAAACTACGTTTCGGAATGTTGAATACACTTTTGATATCATATTGATTTCTTCTTACTACCAATTACTTTCCTTCAAGGCTACCTTAAGAATACAACTAAAATTTGATCTAACCTTCACACGCATTATGCCTCACTATCCAAAATTCCTCTTGCATATTTTTGTACTCTCTGCTATTGAACTGTAATGAGGACAGTTCTGCTTCCCTGCAAGACAATTTTGCATTGTTTGTTCTAGTCAAGATGAGCTTCTTATAAACCCTTAGAACAACAATGTCTGAGCATCTTCTGGTTCTACATTGAATGGTGTGACTGGCATCTGTCACATATTAGTCATGTTCTTAGTAGTAGTGTATTTTGTAGAGTTTGAAGAATTAATGCCTGGGTATTTTAGGTACAGTCAACAGAAAGGAATCTATGTGTTTTCTAATGCTGGCTAATCTAGTCAGACTATCCTGGATTGGCAAGATAGGGCTGTTGTCTTCAACGTTCTTTTTAAGAGCAATTTTTGACTTGCCTTACATCAAAATCATTTTGGCTCCAAGGTACTTAGGGGCTCTGTTTTCATTCCTATGTCAAAGGTGTTTTTGTAAAAATTCTCTCTGATCTTGTTTCCAGACTTTTGATGTTTTCATGGGTAAAAGTGCCTAGGTATTGGCTATAATTTCCTATATTACATTGCTAGATCACTTAAGGCTTGGTTTGTAGAACTTTGGGGGTTTTTGCTTTATAATGGTATGTGATTCCCTATATACTGACTAAAGAGACATATCAACCAAGAAACATCAAAGTGAATCATTGCCAGGCTGTGAGAGGAAATAGGAATGAGATTTATTTGCCTTGGGAAGAGTTTTCTTAAAATAAAAATCATCATGTGGATTCAGACAATAGGTGAAGCATAGGCAGGTTGACTCCTATTTTTTCTATTAAAATATTTTTTTAGAGACAACCACTACGGCGCACTACTTGAGCACATACCTCCCTTTAGGGCTTTGCTATTTAGATTACTTGAAACACAGAGCTAAAGGAGAGTTAGGAACGTACTCATCTCATAAAAGATTATTCCCCAATTATTTTTAGAAAGTAAAATTCAGCTGATGCTCATGACAGGCTGTTGTGGAAGCTGAAGAAGCTCTGGCATGAACGTATTTCCTAAAAAAAAAACTTGTGAAAAATTTTTGTATTTATTTATAGATATTTTTGACACACATATCTGTTACAGTCTCTATTTCACAAATAGGAAAATGAAAAGCTTGAGATAGTCACTGGATGGTTGAAGGTTTCTCATCACAGTCAGGTGGTTAGTGGATGGAAATCGTGATCAAAATAAGCTTTAACATTTCTGCAGCAAAAACATTTCTTTTCATCTGCCATAGCTTCTACATCAAGAAAATCCACCAACCCATTAAAAGAGTTCCAATATTCCTTTTATTTAACCCACAGTGGTACTCAAATTCACGTTAGGTCAGACCAGTTTTGCTGCATTAGAGATATGTCTAGCTCTGAATTTTGTCCGTTTTGGACATGCATATCTTATTGCCCTTTTGCCCTATAACGGTACCCTATAATGCTATATACTGACTAAAGAAGAGACATATGAACCAAGAAACGTCAAAATGAATCGTTGCCAGGTTGTGAGATGAAATATGCAACAAGATAAGCAACAAGCATACAGACAGTATTTGCATTAAAATGTGCAATGTACGGTTTTGGAAAAATGCAGACTGTTAAGCGTTATTACCATGAGCAGATTTAATATCATCTGGAATTAATTAATATTCACCTTGAGTATTAGCGTTCCCTTTTTTTTCCTATTGCTTTCATGAGTGTTGTGTTCAGTAGGATTTATTAGAGGAATGCATGTAAAACTGTGTGCACATTTTGTGGAAGTGCGTTTCTAAGAGGCCAGATAATGCTAATTAGGAGTGCCAGACTGAAAAGTGAGAATATATAGGTTGTTACTTGTATAGAGATTATCCAGGGCTGAGAGAAAGCATGGTGGGAAAAGAATTTGTCACACATTTCTGACAGGGTATGCGATGAAGGCTAGAGACAGCACAATAACTGTTGAATTTGCTGGAGGAAGCTTACATGATGAAAAGCTTTAGAGGGGACAAAAGCAAGGGATGGTAAGACTAGCTGAGGTATGTAGGACAGAGAAAAAAAGCAAAGATAGACATGCCTGCTGGTTGTCTTCTTTTCTTTACTTAGAATTTTGGCACTTGCCAATGTATTAAAAAATACAATCTAATAGGAAAGATGAATTGCTGAGCAAAAGCAAGCCAGATTCCACGCTTTGCAATGCACACCCTCTGTTTGTGAGCTACAGAGTACACATCCACCTGAATTATGCAGTGTTTATGAGATCTGAAGTCAGATCTAGCAACAAATCTTGATGTTTGTTTAAATATTGTATCATTCTCCGTACTTCTGCAACCTTTTTCATATCCTTGTATTTGTTTAAGATAGAAAATACTTGTTTTCCTTCTCACGTGTAAAGGGCATGTCGGTGTATCGGAATATAATGTACGTGGACTTGTGCATGTGTTTTTTCATAAATTTTATTTAATGTGTAAGGACCATTCCTTACCATAAAAATCAAGTGATCCAACATAACTGCCAGGACCAGGTCCATGAGTATAGCAGTTCCGTGTGAAAGGAGCTACCATATTACTGAGTTCAATGGTTAGGTTATGATAAACACATATTTTCTTGCTATATGTGTAAACATGTCTGTGTATACCTGTGTGTATTTTTATTTATGTATATTGTACTGTATATATTTCTACTTATATATGTGCATGTACTGATACATTACTTACATACATTTTTCCTGAAATGTTATATTTAATTTCCTTCCAAACTATGTGTCCACAAGTAATAAGAAAAGACAGTTTGAAGCAATTTATCAAACATACTTCTGTAGGAAATCTTTGTTGAGTCCAGATAATGACTCTTATTTTTCTAAAATTAGAAGCTAGTTCTGTCATCCAAGCAATTTAAAAATAACAGTTAGTAACTGCTTCTCTCTGTGGTGAATTTAAATGTATTCACTGAATAACTTCTAGGAAATTTTAGAGTTTTTCCTTAGAAAGTAAATGAAATTGAAAGCATTCATTTCTAATTCAGTAGAAGACAGTTGTAAAACAACGCAGCAGCCATGAGGAAGGTAATGCATCTGCTCATAGAAAGTGTTATAATGCAGATGAATTAGCACCGTGTCATTTTCTCAGACCTAATATCATGAATCAGGAAGATGATAGAAACTATAATTGTGAAACCAAAGTCTATTATAAAGCATAGGTTAATATAGATATTTGGCCCTTCAGCAAAATATTAACTTTGAAATACTCCACACAGTGATATGTTAGGGCAATCTAGCAGACTGAACAGAATTACCTAGGCACTGGCTAACATTGTGTGCAAAGGTGGCCTTTGCGTAACTTCATTTTTAGAATACACCTTTATATAGGGTTTCAAAGCATTTCTGACATACCATGGGGAAACACGAGCAGCTGTTAGCATTCCAAGTATGGCGAGTCTGCGTGCACCTCCCAGTCATTTTTGGAAGGGAGAGGCAGGTGTGTGACAGCTCTGCTGACCACCTTTCGGTCTTTGAAGTGTTACTGAAGCTGCGGGGACGTATAAAAAGTCTGATTGTCCCTTACTGGGACTTTTATCAGTGATAATTTTGTTAGCTGGAGTTATTGTTAGCTGGTGCTAGATGTGAACGGAATCATTTACTAAAATGGAAGAAAATCCATCTTCTCTGTCTCTCACTGCGGGAACAAATCTGACAGGCGAAGGCAAGTAATGGCTCGGCGCGTCCAAGGGTCAGGCACCGCAGAGAAATCAGAGGAGCTGAGATCATCCACAGTGCCACCTGCACTACAGGTCCCTGCAGCTTCCTATGGGAGCACGTGGAGAACTGTAAATCCCTAGACAAACTCCACACTAATTCCAGGAGTTAGACAACAATGCAACTTACTAAAAAAGGTACTGAAAAAAAGAGGTGATAGCATGGATGTCACAGGACTATGTTATAAAGCTAAGCTTGTTAATTTGAGCAGTTACCAGAGCTTATAAAGTGTTAAGGCCTGCAGGCAGATGACTTGGCTCTGGCCTGAGGTTTAACTAAATGAGCAGACTCTGGGAGATGACTGGGTCCGACATGAAAAATGGCTGGACGCGGCGCGTAACAAAGTGAGGCGGTGCAAAAGGTACAGAGAGTGCTGCGAGGGATGGCTGTCTTGCACGGGGGACTTGTGTGAGAGACAGTCAGGCTTCACAGGTAACACGAGGGGAGCGATGGGGACCTTTTAGGGGCTGTGATCTTACAAGGCCAACAAGGCCTCGGTAACCTATCAATAGCATCAGGTAAAGCCGCGATCACTTTGTAACAATATCAGAAATACCAAACTTGGTTTGTTCAGGTGTCAATTACAATGGAGGAAGGCAGGGATCAAGGTTGAAGAAGAACAAGCTTGGGAAAATGGAGAGAGGGGGGATGAGAGGGATTGAGAGCCAGCAGCAGCCACGTCTATCGTGCTAGGGGAGGAGAAGTCCCTGGGTGTGAGGGTGCCCGGTACCCAGCTGCGATCGGCCATGAAGGAGGGATCCTTTCAATCCCAAAGCCCACGGAACTTGGCAGTCTCCTTTCTGCATAAGCAGCAATTCATCACAGTGGGGCAGGAGAATATAATAAAAAGTGACTTTCTGGTTAATGAGAGACTGAGATGGATCTGCGGAAAATTTGGCTTCTCAAATGTGTTAGCAATCAATAAGAAAACAGGAATTCATGCAGTTAATAAGGCAAAGTGAGACAGAGATAAAGTATACAGTAATAAATGAATGAAAGAGTTGGTAGCTAGACAGAAAAGAGGGAGATAGATGCACTGGAAAATGAAGATGGTCAGTGATGTTTGTTGGTGCCCAATAGCTACTGCTATTGCAGTAGCTCAAGGAACACATAACAAGGCTTACAATAACAGCATTTGTATCAGACACTGCAAGCTACCAGCAAACTGAAAGACAAATTCATGAACATATAGCTAGAAGACAAATAGATGACGATGATGCAGAAAACTTGCTGCGGCACTTAATACACTCACCAAACACGGCAGTGCAACAGAAATAGCCACTTGTCACATGTCACATGAAATAGGTTAACAAAAAAAGGGATTTTTTTTTTTTTTTTAATGCTTGCTACCTATGGTGCATCATCACAGCAGGCTTATAAGAAAAGATTAGTCACTATCTAATGTTCAGATAAAATACTAGCAGAGGTATTCACAAAGGCTAATTTTAGTCCTGTAAGATTAGGTGTTCTCTCTTGTTCAAGGTGGGAGCTTATGCCTTCTGGGAGACAGTCCATCCCCACACGCAACTAAATAAAACCAGTAAAATGTCATTAGGCAGAACAGCCCTGCTGAGTACTACCTACTCCAACCCTGATCCCCTTGAAACCACAGTGACTGTCTCCAAACTGCTACCATGCTGCTGGCATTGAACAGAACCTGGCAGATGCTGTCTGTCATGGGCCAAAGTTATACCAAGGAGTGTTAAAAGTAAAGCACCGACTCGTGAAAAAGTGCTTGAGACAGTGTCATGACTCTCATACTGTAGGCACATGTCTTACCACTGGTTTTGGAGGACACCTAGGAAGATTAATTGTGGCTTCCATTAAGTAATTATCCTATCCACAGCCTTTTTAATGTAGGGTGGAATTGTTACTGGCTTTCTGGGCTTTGACAGAAAAGAGTGAATGAGCCCTGTCATTCAACCAGAAGTCAATCTGGACATTATATGCTCTTCAGATTTCAGTGCAAATGAGAAATGAACCAGAATAGGACCCCGACTTTCCCTTCCAGGCATATGAGAAGACCATAGGATGGCTAGCGTATCACTTCGTCTCTCCCATTCATCAAGTGTAGGCATGGCAGCATCGTGGGTGAAAATGTATTATCATATAGAGTATTGGAAAGTAAGAGAAGGCTCAGTCACTGCTTTCTCTGCAATCTACTTCTGAGACTGCATTGCTAAAATTAACTGTAGGTGAGTGCTTGTAGGAAAGCTCCAAGGCTGCCAAATACAAATGCTGAATGGGACCTTTCAACCAGGTTGTTACACTTGTGACTCTGCGGGGAAGAGATCTTCAAGGATGAAATGGTGAATTGGGAAGTGTTTTACCCTCTTCAGTTGAAGAACAGACTGATGATGCAGAAGACTTGAACCATCTATGGAATGAAACGAGAATAGCCTAAAGGGACTTGTCGAAATGTTAAATTGACCTTACTGATTTACAGTGGCCTTTAGTGAGAACTGAAAAAATGGTGCGTCATGTTGTTACTGAAACCAAGGTGACCTTTCAAATATGTGTAAAAATATATGTGCCATGGAAAACCTAGTCATTAATGAGAATAAAGCAAAAATACAGTTTTAAGCAAGAAGATTAAAATAGTGAGTGGCAATGTCTTCTGGGTGAGACATGGTCTCTATCTAAGAGAATCAAACAAGTATAAGCAATATATGGATTCAAAATGGTTTGAACAGGTTCCTAGCTGAGCACTGCTTTTCCTGGGGGATGAAAGCTAAGCTTTTAGCTATTCTGATTCATTTGACTCTGAGATACATTTTAGGGTCATCGTCAGAAGAAGGAAGACGAAGAACATATCTGGTTTTTTGACTGGGATGGAAATAGTTGGTAAAGACCTTATGCCTTTGTGAAAAAATGGTCAGAGGTGGAGTGACAGATGATGCCATTATATTCTGCATTTTCTCCATGGGAAGAGCCCTGCTATTGAAATAGCTGAACAGAATGATGTTGTGTGTGTTGGACACACAAGACCACAACAAAATATAGACGTGTGAGTGTGTGTGTGTGTGTGTGTACGTCCAAATGAAACTATCCCCTAACTGGGAAAATTCCATGTGATTAATGCCCGCTCTCCTCTATGCCAAGTCGTTTCTGACTTACAGGGCTTAATACTGTGCTTATATCACTGCTTGAGAACATCCAGAACTGATGCTGTCAGGGAGCGCTGGCTGAGGTGAATCATGTATTACACAAAGTCAACAGCCGTGAAAAGCACCAGGAGCAGGAAAGGCTGCAGGTGGAGAATCCACCTCTCTCTCTGAAAAGGCCATCAGATAAAGAACTGCTTTGAGAACAATGAGCTGTCAGAAAGGCATCGTGGTCTAGCAATAATTACTGAACTTTGTGCGCACAGACAACTGAGAGTTGTGACAAGTAATCCTCTCGGTTGTCAGATATACAAGCTGTGCGCTCTAATCTCCCGCCTGAGACTCTCTACGTGGGAGAGACTCGCCACGACCCCCTGTGAGACTCGCTCTGTCTCTCTCTCCATTAACTGCATGAACGACAGTTTGTGGTTACTTTTAGTTAGCATTGCTTTCTTTCCATTCAATTAAAACAGAATAAAAGGTATAGATGTGGAAAATAGCAATTGATATGATGGAGGGTCTGGTCTGCCATGTGACAAGAGCGCTACTTTGTTAGGCTTCAGATCTGCTTTCAAATGAACACATTTGCAAAGGATTATTTTTACCTGCAGTTCTCCTAGTCACACCTCTATGAAATTCAAAGTCCATGTAAGATTTTCTGTCTTAAATTTGTGATTTAGAGGAAACATATTCTGGTCCTGAATATATTTTTCTTTAGTTTTGTAAAGAAGGTTTGTACTTCTAGAAGGGGTGTTAATAAAACCAGAATAAATTACGTAGACTCTGGGAGTTTGGTCTGAATAATGAATTCAAGATTTTGGAATAACAGTCATAAAGTTGAATATCTGATAAAATGGTTATTTTAATCCCTCCTTAAGCACCAGCGCTCTCTGACCCGTTTAGTAATGGGGGAATAAATATTACTTAATCCAAATCACTTCATTGTTGCTGCAGTACCTTAGAAGCCTTTTTATGACAGAGATAGCCATTTAGGCGATATTAAATAAATAATAAATAAGAAGCCTCAGGGCTTCTCCCCTGAAGTGTGCTTTTGTCTCCTCAGAACAACTGATACCAGCTGCCTCCACGACCCCATACGCCCCGGCAGGAGTAAACAGTGATACATTCCCTTTGTGAGCCTTTAGCTTTCCACCCTTAACAATGAACGAAGTTATAACACCTCGGTGAAATACTCAGAGACATGTATTAAACTGAGGCAATTGTTGGCCTTGTTTGCCTAACCTTAATCCTACCCTCCAAGCCACAAAACTGTAGCATTCCTCATCCCCTCAAAAGAGTAAGACAATTTTAGGCCCTATTCTCAGCCCTAGAAACGTGAAGAGAAGATATTTTGAGGAACCTTTCTTTTTTCCCCACAAAGGAACAGGTAACTTCTGCCCAAAGTGACACATGCCAAGATCTTATTCACAACATCACACTCTTCAAAGCTCTTTCTGTGTTTTCAACTCTAGCTGAATTTCTTCAGGAAAATCTGATCAGGGCTATCATATTTCAGTGTAAATTTGTGTCCTTCTTCAGTGATATACGGCTCTGTCTAACCCAAAAGCTGCAGTCCTTTGAATTTACTGCTGCAGTTTCACCTCTTGAACCTTTTTAATATTACCTAACATAAGTAACCTCAAATCCAACACCAAGCTGATGACTTCTCAGGCCACAGCTACTTTCCTTTTGGTCTAGCTAAAAGCATCATACTTTTTCCTAACTCTGTGCACTTCATCAGAAAAAAAAAAAAAAAAAAAAAAAAAAAAAAAAAATTTATGCAGGTGCTAATTCTTTTCCAAATGCAATCCCAGGTAGATATAGAGCTATTTTTCAATTATTTCTCACCAACTGAAGTATTTCTTTGTCAACTAATCCCTCCTCTGTCTGTGGGCCAGAGGAAGCTCTGTTACAGTCTGTAAAGGCTATTATATAGGCTGAACCAAACTATTATGTCATTTTTCCTAAACCTAAGCCTAGCCTTAACCCAAGACTAAATCTGACCTTAGGGACTAACATTTCCTAATGACACTGTTACTGCCCTTGGGACAAAATTACATCTTTCACTTCTGCTACTCCAGAAACATACAATATTAATTTTACCTTCTGAACTCTGAACTTTCCCCAGATTTCATCCGAGTCTGACTCAGTGCTCCAAGCACTTTCTGTCTAGAGAAGTTCTTCACGTTTAACCAACATCAACTCTCTTGACATGAAATACTAAGATCCTTTGTGAAGCCTTTACTTTTTTATCATGAACAACATATACAACCTAAAGTCTTAACAGTTGCTATGGGAGACAGCTCCTTCTCTTAAATCAGCTATTCAGTTTCACGTCCAGGTAACATCCAGGCTCTTTCGTCTCCTTCAAACTATCAACATACTTGATAGTCCTTGATCCTTTAGTTTTATTGACCCTAACTCAAATCTTAGCTGTAGCCCTGAATGGAGTCTGAGCCAGAGAAAAAATTCTTTCCAAAATTTATAACAAGAAATTCTCCTCTTGAATCTTAAATTCTTGTAATCCCGATCTAAATCCAAACCGTCCTCTCAACTTTACACTGTAAAACTACTGATTTTAATGTTCTCACTACTAAAAGAAAATACTTTTAAATAATATTTGAATTCACTATCAAGGTAATTTTACATGGCTTTCTATTGTGCACCAAATGAGTAGGAGAGTGACAGCTGTGATTTAGCTTTGATAGCTGAAATCAGCTCTCATCTGTTTTCTGGAAAGGCAGATATTGTAATAACCTGATTAAGCAGAAAGACTGTTGGCTATATTTGCTGGTATAGTTATCTTTTTCTCTCTTGGTACTTTGTTTTTTCTTTTTTTTTGGCTGATTTCGTTTTTTTCTTCAGAACATCATAAATTTCAGATAAACACAGCACAAAACATTTATGAATTGCCATAAACAACACTTAAGGATATTAAAGCCATATTCTATTTCCTGTTCCGAATCTGTTTTGTCTCTGGTGCCACAATAATCTGTCTCACTCATATGCACAGTGGCACTGCTAATTGTCTTTAATTGAGACTAGTGGTATTTGATATGCTACAGTGGTTTTCTGCTGAATTTTGATCGTGTGTGTACTGATGAGATCCAGACTCAGGCATTACACCTGCCTATTGCCGTTTGGACAGTCACAAACAATGTAGCACGAGAGATCTCCTCCCTTTATAGGCAGTATTTCCAGGCTCATATAATTGTCGACAGTTATCTAAAGATTTTAATATTCCCTTACTTCTTTCCGACTGCTGAAATGCAATCCCTGTGAATATAACGATGAGAAGGCAAATTAGTTTCTTTATGTGGAACTACTTTCCCTCAACATTTGTGCTGGCTATTAAGAAATAGAGGGGTAATAAAAGTATTTCTGCCAAGGAAAGTTGATCTTAGCAGAGTTTTACATCCTCCATATTTCCCAAGTGGGCATATAAAGGAAGGAAAATACAGCATCATAGATTTAATAGTTTCCACTAACACACATTAAAGCCTGATACAAGCGCAAGTAATTTCAGCCCGGTATGATTTGTATGGATACACCTAGGTTATGATGGGGGCAAACTCCTGCTGCCTTCAGTAGTCTTTGAAAAAAAAGGTTTAAGTACCAAGACCATTTCTGTTGATAGAAGACTTCTCTTTCTCCCTTTCTTCTTCTATACGTTGGCTACTCAGTGTATGTACATTTTAGTCATGGTAGCTTGCCAAGAAATGCAATGCTTCTCTTTATCTAAGCATGCAGCTACAACGCAGAATTTCCTCCTCAGTAGGTCAGAGGTGTGAAGAGCTGTGACTCCCTGACACTGCCCCGTGCAGATTCAGTAACACTGACATAGGCACTCTTCACAGGCACGCACCTAGCAGTGAGAATTAGGGTGAAAATTTTGGAGCACTGACTTCTGAGCACCTTGATAATGATAAGATTGAAATGTTCACAGCAAGCATCTGAGCATGTGATATGTAACGTCTGCAGGAGGTGCATCGAGATGTTTTCTTAGTGGTGACTGTGATGCCTCAAGAAGCACTAGAGAGCTAAAATACATTAAAATGTGCTTTTGTATGGAAAATAGGAAAAAAAGCAGAAATCAGAGCCAACAGTAACCCAGAATTATCCAACTTTTCTCTTCTTAGGCAACTTCTCACTGAGAGACTGTTTGCTGGTGCGTAGCTACAAACAGTAATTGGAGAAGTTTTACAGGTTCAAAGATGATTCAAAAATTAATTCACAGAGTAGAAGGTTATCGCACCGGTGGGATAAGCATTTGGGCTGGCCTAAGTACAGTATCAATTCCTCTGGCATTAAATAACCTTTCTTTTTCTGACAGACATTAGTGGCCTTTCAGGTAGTGGCATGTAGCTTTCTCTGCCATTTACTTTCTGAGAAAGCTCTCATATTGTTCCCAGTTGTTACCACTCAGTTTAAAATTCTGCTCCCTGCAGGGTAAAGACCTATATATCATCAAGTCAAAACCCCATTAGAGAATGAGGTGGTAGAAAACCAGCACTAAAAGTATATGGCTTTGGTTAATTGCTCATTTGTATTCCACCTTAGTGATGGAGGTTATATTTTCTGTGGGGTGGCTGATACCTCTATCTGAGAACAAAACCAGAGACTGGGGGAGAGAAGTCTTTTTGAATCTGTGAAGGGCATTAAATTAATTTATTTCATAGACATGGCTCTGGGTGCAATCTCAAATAAAACAGCTGGAGCCATTATGGCAGATGGAAAGGCACATAATAAGCAGGGTATAGTACCAGATATAGGACAAATAGGCTGCATTAAAAAATAATTTTAAGATGGCTAGTAAAACATCATGCAGAGGGACTTGAAATGTCCTAAGGGATCCTCAGTGTTACACAGAGCATGGAAAAATGAATGGAAAATTCTAACTCTTGCCAGCATTTCTGAACATACATTGTAACATGCACATCCTTTTTTAACAATATCTGGAGTTATCAATCTATTCTTGTATATAACGCTGCAATAAAAAGAAAACAAAGTATTCACCCAACAAAATGCAGAGGTGAAAACCAAAGGCCAAATAAAGGGGGGAAAAAAAGGCTTAATGGCTTAAAAGCCATCTGTGTTCTGCTATGGATCTCCTTTCATGTGGGATTACCAAATCTAGCGCCGTTTTCACATACAGCCCTCAGCAAGTAGCTTTGTTCAGTTTACCTGTGCTGGTTATTGCAGATCAGCTGCTTTGTAAGTATTAGCCGTGAGGCTAAGTTTACTTTCTCTTTGGTTTTAGTGCGATTTCAAGTAGCAAACCTTAATTTTAGAAGTAATAAAGGACTTGAAAAAAAAAAAAAATTGACAGTGTCAAATGGTACTTGATATTGCTTGTGTTTGTGCTTTTTTCCTACGAAAACATTTTTTGCTTAGAAACACTTTGATATCATTAGCATTTAAAATGAGAATTTTAATTTTGTCTAAATGAAGAGTCCTGATCGTTGTGGTTTTTCCCTGTGGAGAAATGTATTATTTTCATGTTTAGTTCAAATGTGAAGGAAAGAACATTACAAAACTCACAATACTTTGTAATGACATTTATAAAATAGGATTTGCTAAATTGTCTAATGCTTACAAGTATTTGTCATTTTGTGTTTCTGAATTAAGAAACAAATACTCAAAACAGTGAAGGAAAAGATGTTATAGAAGATACATGTATGCATGCATTTCCAGACAGCACAAAGCAGACTGATGATTTTTATTACAGTATTTTATGCTGTCGGTTTCTGTTTTGAAAGAGTGCCTTCAGCGAGAGAGCACGTGTAAGAGCTTCCAGTGGTCTAACATTCATTCTGTTTCCTCTGCCTTTGTAAGGTTGCACTAGTTAAGGTGATGATCCTGCCTTCTATTGCAAAGAAACATGAAAATCTGGGTAGCAATTAATATTGCTATCTCAAATGAGAATTCCATCTGAACCAGTCAAGAAAGATATATAGAATACTGCTTTATAAAACAGAGATAACAGGTAAAGAATCGTTCTGTTTTTCTACCCGCTCATGTATAGGGGTACGTCACTCTACACAAGAGGAAAATGTCCATTGAGACAGTAAGACAAAAAGCTGTCTTTCCTTCCCCCACTTTATTTTTTCCTGATATATTACTTAAGCTAACTTTTAATCTCCCACATCTAGACCTTTGTGGAGAGAAGAGAAAACTCCAAAGGCCAGATACACTTCCTGAGAGAACACGTCTTACATTTGCTGTCATTGTGGCCACCATCCCACACCATTTCTCCTCCCATGAGGATGCAGGCTGAGGACAACACTGTAGCAGCAATTGCTTACACACCACAGCCATCCAGCTGTGCTTCCCTGCACGTCCTGCATCTTCAGAGCCTTTTGCATACACAGCGCTGTGAGAGTCCAAATCCCACGGTTCAACGTGGTCTTTAAACAACTGCTGAACTTCATGCAAAAAGCCCTCTATTGTTAAGAGCCCACCACATCAGCAAGACTCCTTGCCCACATCACTTTGTTTTGTCTCAGGTAACAGGACAAATTAAAAAAAAAAAAAACCCAACATATTTACAACTTCTACGTATAAACGTTTAACATTCTGACAGCTTGCTGTTATGGATGTGACAACATGAATATAAAATCCTATGGTTTTACAGTACATGGCACAATACTCTTTATTTGCTAACAAAACAAATGCAAGCATGTTTTTTTTTTTTCTGCTACAGCAGTGAAATGATGAAACAGAAATGAAATTAAATTCGTATGTTAGTAGGAATTTTTTTCAGGTACAAAAATTGGGAGTCAAAAGAAAAACGGAAACGTATAAATGAAATACACTATTTTGCATTAAATATAAATTATTGATTTTAAAGCCCCATTCATGCAGAAAAGACAAGAGTAATGTTAGTGGGTTTTACAGGGTTGAAGGAGGTCATTACTGTATATGTGCAGCACCTAAAACTCATTATTTAGGAGTAAAAAAGATTACCATAGTGTACAACCTCAGTGAAAGCATGTACATATGCACTATTTTAAGCTCAGAAGTATCCAATTAACTTTGCAGGTACTATCCGCGTTTCAAAACTGACACAAGAACTGAAGTCCTACTGAAATTCACTGTAGCCATTTCTGGAAGAGTTACTTTTGGATCAGTTCATCTTATCAAAATGCATATGACCAGATGTATTTCCAAAAGTGATTTAATCTCCAAAATAAATAAATAAATAAATAAATTCCCTCTAATCCTAACTGACAAATTTACAGTACCCATAATTTTGACAGGGAAGACTGATGACTCTTATTGCATGAATGCTTTAAACGTACTTCATGGATCTTCCTGAAAGCAAATGTTCAGATGGAGAATGGGAGTTCAACATAAAGTTGGTCACTCCCTCAAATGATGCTAATTCTCCATTGTTCCAGGCAGTTTAACTGAGCTTTGAATTTTGTCAAAAAAAAAAAATTCCTCTTACTTTGATCTTTCCTACTCTCCTCCTATGGATCATTACAATTCTAGTTACGGTCTCCTGATCTCATTGGCATCTTTCTGCTTACCCTCTGCTTACCCTCCAGTCACTACTAGAACACACTATTTGGTTTTGCAAATTATACAGAAAAGTGTAGTTAGAAAATAAATGTTGTTAGACACCTCTGAAGCAGCTTTAATGTGCCACCTTGGCAGGAATCCCTCCTGCGCAGGTCTCCACTCTGTTACTGGCTTTGAAGTTCCCTCAGGAGTTTGGATGCAGGTAAGAAAACCTAGAAAATAAACAGATCCCTGCTCCCCCAGACCTGTGGCCACCTATTTGGTAAGCTACCCTCATGCTGATGACAGCATGTGCTGTGTCATTTCTATGCATGAGTCTCGGCATGTGCCTGGATGCATTTCGTTTTGAAAACTATGTCGTGCTTCACCAGCACTGCATCTATGTGTGCTGAGGCTCTGTTTGGTCTTGACTGTTTAGCTTTGTGGGAACTCCTG
Source organism: Tetrax tetrax (assembly GCA_009806455.1). Lineage (NCBI taxonomy): Eukaryota > Metazoa > Chordata > Aves > Otidiformes > Otididae > Tetrax > Tetrax tetrax. Next base: position 458,336 of record WHYT01017363.1, on the reverse strand, counting down.
CAGGAAAAAAGTGGTTGCTTACTGTTTCTCTGCATCTGGTGCCTATAAATCCACCCTTGAGCCAGTAGAAAAATCATTTAACTCAGGGAGGTGCCCTGGTAAGCTCAAAGGAAAGAGCCTTCTGCTTCATCATAAACAGCTGTCAACTTTTATCCTTAAAAGAAACACTCATTTCAGTGCATGCCAAAGACTAGGAAAATCATCCCCAGGCTCAAATCACGTGGGAACCAGGATGTACAAGGGTGCTGTCACATTGATCCTCATTTTTCTCAAGTAACTTCTTTTTCTTGAGTTTGTTTCATGTATCAGATACTTTGAAATTAAATATCTGGCTAAATAAATGAAGTCTTACTCCCAAAGATCTGTCTTCTGGCAGAAAGTCTAATGTTGCTGATGCTATTTCTAGTTCCTAATTGCTGTGTCCCTTTCCTTTTTGATCATCTTTGATGAAGAACAAAATAAGAAAATAAGGGAAGAAGAACATTCACAGCACATCCTATTTCCTCTAGTGTCACTAAGTCACTGATCATGTTAGCAGTTACAAGAAAAGTGGTCAGCAGATCAAATTTTGAGTACGGTCCCAGTTCTGAGCTTCATCCTTCCTCACTCAACTAGCATCCTTTCAGGTCTGTTCAATTTGCACTTGAAAAAGCACAGTGGATTCAAAGATTTTAATCATGTTCTAGAGACATTAAGAGCATTTTAGCCTCAGTTTCCTTTCTGTATTATACTGTAAAAATAAGATCTACAGAAGTTTTGGTTTGCCCTCCTAAACTCTCTGCTCCTGCTCTGTCTGTTCTTTGGTTCATGGCTGGATACTTCTTTATTTAGTAGAGCACAGGGCCATGAAAAGAGCATCAGCCATCTCTCACACTGTCAGTCCTTTCACCCCTAGACAGTCTTGATATTATTTTTGCTCTGGTTGGTGAATGAAATTTTTTTCAGCTGTTCTTTTCCAAGTAGGGTTCAGCATCTGCCTGAAATGAAGAGCGTGGGTTAGGTGAAATACCTTCAGTAATGTTCTCAGGGTAATGCACCAAAAAACCCCTCCAAACTTGGACATAATTTTCAACTGCTGCTAGGTTATGTGATAGAAGGCTGATCTCCGTACACACTCCGAGCACAGGGGCACAAGGTGGGAGAGAGGGGATAGGATGAACCCAAACTACCCAGTCCCTGACCTGGCTGTACTGGCAGAGCATCTGGGTGGTACCCCTTGCGTGAGTCACTGCTCCCCAGGTAATGTCATGGACATAGAGCCCTCATTACCTAGGGGCACGGGATGCATTAGGGGTTGCAGGGGAAGAGCATTTGGGGATTGCCTAAGATTTATGTGATGTTTCAGAGAAGAACCAAAGGCTGTGAGCTTGTTGTATTTTTGTAAAGTACGGAAGGTATTTCTAAAATGGTACTCTTGCCTCATTTTTAAATGGAAGCATAGTGCAATGGGAAGAAGACGAGGAAAAAAAAAAAATTTGTTTGCTTTTGAAGAGCTAAGGGTTTCTCAGATAACGAGCAATTTCAGTATATTTGCATCTGTGTAGGCAATTGTGCCAAGACTCTGCAGGCTGTTGCTAGAACCAAGATCACATTTCTCAGCCTGCCAAGCTCTAAATACAAGAAACACCACATAGCACAAGGACCCAGAGAAAGGAAAACAAGACATTGTAAATCCACAAAGCTGAAAAAGATGGGAGAGGGGAGGAACTGGATTTGCATGTTGTGAACACAGAGTGCTGTTCCCTGACCTGTGTTTTATGATTCAGCTATCGCTGCGCAAATATTTCACAGTAATAAAAGGGAGCAAACGACAGTTCTGAGGGGACAGAGATAAATCTGTATCGGAAATAAGAGAGTACTGAGAGATCTAGCTGAGATATACCCAAGCACGGGTATATATAATAAAAAGCCTGACAGAATGCTTGCGCGGGATATATGCACTGGTGTAATAACAGCTGACAGTGTGAAAACCTCGGTAGTGATGGACCTATTTATTGTTGATAACAGCACGGGGAAGTGTAGCTTTTGCCCATGCCAAATTGCTCCTTTTACAAGGCAAAATAACCCATGTTGGCCAGTTTGAGATATTTTTGTTTAAAAAATGCCACTTGGAGTCAGTATCTCCACACACATGCAAACACAGAGGCACTGGTATGTGTGCATGTGATTGCCACATCGACAAAAGAGTCTTGCATAGTTTAAAGGAGGGACATCCAGCATCAGTCTAAAAACATGATGGCCATACGTTTTTGATGGTGAAACTCACAAAACCTACATTCTGTAGCGAGTTTGATGGCTGTTTGACAGAGTGCTGCATCAGGACTGAAATTACTCGGGAAGGCAAGGGGAAGGTCAAGAGACAATACTAAAAATAGTTGTTTGTCCCATCTGGCTCTTATAACTTCTATTTCCTGCCAATATAAGCTTCTTTTTATGAATATATCGTAACTTACACAAGTGCACTACTAAAACCACAGAGTTTGAAACCATTTGATGTTTTCTAAACTGTTTGACTTCCTCAGCTTTTCACAGAAATTGCAGAAGGAGCACTGCAGAGAAGAAAATGGTGAGTGAGTGAGGGAGGCTGTGAAGCATCTCCTCCCTCCCTCAGTCCTCTGTGACCGTACGCAGCTCACACCCTCTCTAGCACAGGATGAAAGCTGCTCAGATGGGTCCATGGAGCCCAGAAGGACACCACCATGTAAGTGGGGTACCAGGATGTCTGGTAGCAGCTCTTTCTTGCAGCTGCATTGGGAAATAGCATTACATTGCGAAATAGCACAACTACCGTCAAGTAAATGGCTCATATTTGATCATATTAATGAAAGCAGCAGAACCATGACTTGGATAAACAGCATATCTGAGTTGTTCACCCTGCAGATCCTTCTCATAGTAATTGGTAAGAATAACTTGACTCATTATTACCTCTGTTCTTCTGAGGTAACAATTTCTCTCCACAGACAACACCTCTGAGTAGCTAACGGTCTATTAGGGGAATTTATAATGAGTTTGCACTTCTCTTTTGAGAAGCAATGTTTAAATATTTGCTTTTATTTATTTATTTAGATTCAGCCTGTATGATTAATTTACGTATGTCAAACAAACACAAAAGGCAAACTCGCAGCCAATTTTCTTCAGTGTCAGGTCACAAGTATTTCATAAACTTTAGGATCATAGATGGAAATGGCAGAGCATTTCATACATCATTGTCTAGCTGGAGACAGGTTAGGAGGCTTAGTGATAATAGCAACTGCTTTCAGCTATCAAGTTAGGTTGGGCTATGATGCAAATAATTGTTACTGTTTGGTGTAGCTGTGAGAAAAAGTAGAATATCACTACTACTTCTAAAAAGACTTTTTTTCCACATTGTTATAACTCAGCAAAGAATGATATGACTAGAGAATGAGTTAAAATATGGAAAGCAGAAAAATATTTCTATAAATGTATTATAATTTTACCCCAACTGGCAACTAAGCACCACACAGCTGCTCACTCACTCCCACTGCTTGGAATGGGGGAGAGAATTGAAAGGGTAAAAGGGAGAAAACTTGTGGGTTGAGATAAAGATAATTTAATAGGTAAAGCAAAAGCTGTGCACACAAGCAAAACAATTCATACGCTACTTCCCATCAGCAGACAGGTGTTCAGCCATCTCTAGGACAGCAGGACTCCATCACGCATAACAGTTACTTGAGAAGACAAATGCCATAACTCTGAACATCCCCCACTTCCTTTTTCTTCCCCCAGCTTTATATGCTCAGTATGACATCGCATGGTACAGACTATCCCTTTGGTCAGTTGGGGTCAGCTGCCCCAGCTGTGTCCACTCCCAATTTTTTGTGCACTCCCAACCTACTCACTGGTGGGGCAGTATGAGGAACGGAAAAGGCGCTGACTCTGTGTAAGCACTACTCAGCAGTAACAAAAATAGTGCTGTGTTATCAGCACTATTTTCAGCACAAATCCAAAACATAGCTCCATACCAGCTACTAGGAAGAAAATTAACTCTATCCCAGGCAAAACCAACACAAAATGGCAGAAAGGATTAACCTAATCTCCTATTTATTAGTGGTCTTCTGTTGTCAGAATATGATTAAAAGAATATGTAAATGGAAAACAAAGTGCAAATTATTACACCAATATTCTGTCAGGTGAACCTGATATGAAAATTAAATAAAGCACCTGTTGTGTTTATATTAAAAAAAAAAATCCAACAAACAAACAAACGTCTATGGAGGAAGTCAGGCAGCTTGCAGCTCTTTTATTACACTGATAAATATATGACAAGGCTCAAAAAAAGAATTGAGGCAGATCTTCAGAGTTTCCTGAAGCACTGAGTTTCCTTTGACCATTATACCAGAACTGAGGAAAAAAAACCCAGCACATTTGTCATAGCAATGTGGATGGAAGCAGACATGTTCAGCTGAAGTTGGAGAAAATGGAAAGGCAACAGAAACAAATGAGCAAAGCCCCAAAACCCCCAAAATCCACCAAGTGTCAACAAACATTAAAACCTTAGTGGCTAGTCCATCCTCACCAAGCCACAACCATACCTACGAGAATGGAGGCCACTGCTGGTTCATTGGTACCACCTACCTGGAAGGCACAATGGTAAACATGGGTGGAGAGTGGGAATGCCTGCTCCCCTTGGTGTACCCTCTTCACCCTGACACTGCATGGCTTTAGAGATACAAGCCAGTGCTTGAGACACAAGCAGCCAGTGCTTCAGACGCAAGCAAATGAATTGGATTCCACTGGATAACAGAGATTTCCATTTAGCAACATGGCACTGGAAGGGACAGTCTTGGGGTCCGATATCCCAGAAAACTTCATTGTCATACAATACCTTTCCTAAATTAATCAAATTCTGCCATAGAATTAATTACTGTGCTTCTGCATGCCAGTACTGTGTTGGATTTTTTTTTTTTTTGCGTTAATGAAAAAAACAAATAAAACCACTCCTAAGGCTCTGCTCTGAAATGTTCTCATATCAGCATGCCATTTTACAATTCCTAAGGGCATTGCTTAGCTCTTTCTATACCAACCTCAAGACTGTTGTATTATTCTCCTTCATCTTAATTCTATCCAATAATTTCAGAACGTGACATTGCATGAAATATTTTGCTGGAGTCGATACAGTTTACTGCATTTCTTGAGTTCAAAAGTGAAATAAATCAGAGAAATGTAATATCCAGTATTTTATCAAAAGCATTTTACCTCTCTTGACCACGGCAAGGAATGATTTCAGCAGTGCCTGAATTGAGAGAGATGTAATACATGTGCCCTCTTTGAGTCTCGTAATTTTCTTCCTTATCCATCACTCTGAACAGTTTTCTGTTGGAATTATCCATTTTGTTTATCTCTTATCTTCATTTACAGCTTATACTACTTTTTTTCTGCAGTTGACCAGGGTGTGCAATCCCATCTGGAGCGATAACAGAAATAGCCAAGATGTTTTAAATCAGCATTGAAGCAAAGTTATAAAGCTGATTTTGGCCATTGCCAAGAGATCTTCTTATATTGGACACGACCCCATTAACCAGAAATAACTCATAACTCTTTAAGGAAATAAGTAGTTTACAACTTTAAAGAGCACCTTTAATACTCTTGAAAATTTTTTGAATGCTATCATAGCATGGGGAAACAAGTAAAACAAAACAAAACAAAAAAATCAGGCTTATATGCTTTGGTAAATTTGTGTTCACACTTTCACCAAGAACTGCAACCACAACTGTTCCTGCAGCCAATTTTTTTTTGCCTTCAACTAACTTCCATCCGTCCATCTCCAAACTGGAGTAGTCATTGCTTCAACAACCAGCATCATCAATTCGCAGTTCATCTTGGGACCGATGTACTGTGTGCTGGAAATGCCCCCCCAAGTTATTTCAAATTCCAAACTGAAAACTGCAGAAATTAGATGTCTGAAAAAAAAAAAAACAAAACCAAAAACAAACCCACAAGTTTTTGAAGTCTGTGCTACAATACAGAAGCGTCAGTGTTTTTGCAGAATGGCTCTAGTTTTGTCAAAACTCATTTTTCTTTCAGTTGCCTGATTTCAGTTTCATCATTTGTGATGACTAGTTGCAACATCTTTGGGAGAAAAAAAAAAAAAAAA
>WHYT01017363.1:352339-452201 GCA_009806455.1 Tetrax tetrax | reverse complement strand
TGAGATGCAAACGTTAGAAATCAGCATCCATGCTGCCCATGCTGTCTGCGTGATAGTATTTCTCTGGAGTCACAACATCTGGCAGCTGTGGAATCATACAGCTGGCAGTGCTGCCGGGAAGCTGCACAGTTTGGAAGTAGAATTTCCCAGCAAGCCACTGCAAGGAACTTATATGTATTTATATATATATAAACATATACTCTCTGATACTTATATAGCAATCTGAGCAAGCAGAGTCCAACCCCTCTGGAAGACAGGGAGACAAATAGTTTGAAGATGTGAACAAAACTGAGCAGTCTCTAACAAACTTTCACACGGTCTTGCTCTTGAGAAATGCAAATAAATCTGAATTTCTAAAAAGAAAATTTGCTTTCTGAAAAGAAAATTCTTCATTTGAATATGGAGATCGCTAAAGGGAGCCACTAGAAAAATGGGGAAGAAGAAAGTTTTAGAGAAAAGGCACCGCTCCTGATTACTCAGGTCTCTGTGCTTCATGTGCCTTTTTTTTTTCCAGGGGCACAGCAGGCAGGCTGCAGCTGTTGCTAACCCAGCCAACACTGCACAGGCAGAATAGTCAACACAACTGCAAGGCTGAAGATGACAAGCACCAAACAGAAAATCTGAGCCAAGAGAGGAAAAAAAAAAAAAAAGAAAAGAAAAAAGTATTTAAAATGCTTATAGATTAAGTTGAGGAGGAATGTAATAACCTGAATGTAATAGCAAGCTTTACTCAAGTTCTAGAGGAAAACTGTTCTTACTCAATCCAACAAATAAAGTGGGATTTAAAACGTAAATATTTTACTTAGATTATGCTGGGCAGGAGAGTCTGTCTACTCCTCCCACTCCCTACCCTGTTTCTGTCCCTCTGCTTCCTTTTTACCTTTGGTTTTCTTTGTTCCTATTTAAGCCTCCCAAATGGGAAAATATCTCTTACTGGATGTTTGTACACTGCAGCACACCAGGCACAACCTGGTTGTACATCTGCCTGAAAATCCCTATTTCTCAGGTTAATTATTTTCCTTCTTGCCCCTCGCCCCACAGAACCCAATCAACAAGAGCAATGCCACCACGAGCCACACGAACAAGACGCTGGGTTGTGGTCAGATAGCGCCTGGAGTCACCCTGTCCCCCTGTGCGCCCGCTGCTGGGCGGTGCTGCCATGCGATGTGCTCGTCAGCATCCTGCATCGCCCTGCCCTTCAGTTACCTTGCCCGGCTGTTTACGGTTTACCCTCGGCACACGCTAACTTTGGCATTCTTCTGAAAATAAGCCTAGATAAACGTAGCCTTGCTGCTGGATTTTCTACTTCTGGCCTCCTTGGGCTGTTCCCAGGACCCACAAAAGTAAACAGAATTAAAGCTTCCCTCTGAATTCACTGGAGCTTTAGATCTTTCTGCTGTGGCTAATTAATCTTGTTCATTAGTTACTCCCCAGGTCCCATTCCCTCTTCCTCATCACCTCATGCTAGTGCACATTATTCTTGTCTTTTAAACATTAATTGTTGCTGTGCATGCCCTTCCTGTAATGTATTAAGATTAAATCCCCCCAGATATCCACCTTTCTTCTTTTGCCAATGCTTCTGAGACTGGGGAGTCAAAATGTGGCAGGTGCAATACAGGCCAATTAAAAAGCAAATTTGTGCTAACTGATGGGTAATCTTCAGCGGAAATCACAAGCGACATTACTGGATGCCTGGGGAAAATTTTCATTAAGCTAATTCTTCCACTGCTGGCCCAACTCTGACACCTCTGCTTGTTGTAGCTGCTGCAAGGTAATTTTCCTGTACTTCCACCCTTAGATTTTTTCCTGTTGCTTGCTGACTACTAACTGTCTTTCTTTTTTTTCTAAATCGAAGGACAAAGGAAGTCAGAGGTAAAGGGAGTCAAACCGACCATTAGTCCGCATTTTATTTATTTCCTTTTCATAACTAGAAGTAGTACAAAAAAAAAAAATAAAATAAACCCCAAACTAAAACAGCAACAAAAACAAACAAAAAACCAAACCACATCTCTGTTATATTTCTAGTTACTTAATGGATGTTATTGTTACTATTATTATTATTATTTGCAAAGCAGTGTCACCTATAAGCAATGCCAGAATCTCAGTTCAGAATCAGAGTTTGATCTCTACCAGAATCTCTCTCTATGAGAGAAAAAGCAGCGTATTGTGAAAAATCTGTGAAACTGAAAATCTTACAGTCTAAGCGCATAGGTCAGACAAAAGATGGGAGAGGAGGAGGCAAGGTGAAGTGAAACCAGGGACACACAGCAGCAGACGGGAACGCTCTCTTCTCCATCCATGCCACTGCCAGTTAAGAGATGCTCCTGTCTTTTGGTTTGTTTTGCAGATTGTTTAAAAAAAAAATCTTATGGATTCCCTTAAAGCCTATCCAAACCCCAGCACAGCCCATAGGCTCATCCCACTGACACCAATGGGCTGTGATTCAGTTTCTGAAGAGGAAGAACATGTAGATTGGAGGGCTTTGAGGATTAAGTATTTGCAGAAGATCCTGGGGTGAGTTGCCAGTAACACAGGAGAGGTTAAAGCAAGCTGGAGCAAATAGTCTCTGTGCATAATGCTGCATACAGCTGGGCTATTACCATGGTCTGATATCTCAATATATTAAACAATTCACATATATTTTGTAGGTATAGATGACGTATCACATATATTTGTTGTGGTGGTATATCACAAATAAATGTTATATATTAACATAGAGCAGAGAGTAAGCAGTGCAAGTATTTATTTTCCCTCTATACAATCCAACATTTGGAATATTATGCCAGGCTTGCACCACATGAAAGCAAAATGAAATGGAATTGTGCAAGCCAAAATCCTTATTAAGCTGCAATTTCCACTTACCACTTCCAAATATTGATCCAAGATTAAATTACTTTTTTTTTTTCTTGTATTTTGTGGAGTTCTTAAAAGATGCTTTCTTTTTTGTTACTTTGGGGGTGTATTACGTCTGAATTCAGTTCACAGAACACTAATACTGCTGCTTCTGCATATTTTGAGATCCTTTATCTTTATTTATTTTGCTTTTTTTTTTTTTTTCCACAACCCTATACCTTCACAGTTCTACCAGGACTCAAGGTGATAAGCTTCAGATGCAATCATTATTTCTAGTCTTTGCTTTTTTGTTCAATGGTTTATAAGCAGATGTCTCTATTTTTAGAGATGTGGAATTTACTGTTTGAGTATAATTACATGATTAAAGAGTGCTTATTTTCTGAATAATGCTGATAATTTAGTAAACTGAGGTATTCCTGAAATTGAAATAAAATTTCACAGATACTCAGATAAAGTGTCCTACAAGTGTTAGTGTTCAGATATTAAAACGTACAATGTAAGTACATATTTTGACGCTGTAGTTGTGAAAGCAGTCAGCAACGTATATAACGTTATATCTATATACAGAGTTGTATTTTATAATGGATTTAAAGAGTTATGCTAGAAAGCCCTACTCTGAGACAAAGATTTATGCTATTTGTTCTGATGTACCATGTCTATGCCATAACTAGCCCGTGTCAGTTTTACAGATGTATTTTACATGATCACCTACACTCACAGGAGGGAATGTAAAGCCATGGAAGAGTTACACTCATTGTATGAGTTTTCCTGACTCTTCAATTTTAGCAGTGTATTTTAATAAAAATAAAAAAGCAGCATTTTGCCTACTAAATTACTTTGAATCCAAACATCCAAATTCTAATTTTAAGCTAAACCTGAAAAACATTCTGTAGTTTTTAAGGAAAAACAGTATCCTGAGTATTTGGATCTGATCTCTTTGCACTTACATTATCACAGTTCCTCATTTTCCTCTCATTAACAATGAGAGAAAATACATTCTTACTTTGTTTCTAAGGTTTGGGGCATCTCAGTAGTTCTTTTCTGTTTCAGCTCTAAGGCGTCAGGAAATAAATAGCATCTTTTACAATCACACAATGTCAATACACATGCCAGAATAATAGCTCTGGAGAATGATGATCTCTGATACTATCAAGGAGAAAGAATAGTGTCTACACGTAAAATAATAGTAACAAAATGCATCCTCTGCTTTTCTTCAATATTTTCAACTCCTTGTTGCTTCACTGGATGAAGAGGGATGAACGTGTGAACAAGATGGCAGGGTTGCTATGGTTTGGATAACTGACTAGTCCACAAATATAGATGGCATCTAATTACGCTTGACAATGTTTAGCAGTTATTTTCTCTACCAATGTGTTACAATTTCACACAGCAGTTATAGTTCATATCAGGATAAACCTGATGGGTTCAGTTTTGATGTGTCTATGGGAACAATAATTGTATTTCTCAAAAATCCTTGAAACAGGAGATAAATTTCTTGGACAATCATGGAAAAGATCTTCAGGTTTTTAATTTTATTATCTCTGTCTTTTTTAATGAGCCTTTTAGGAGATGGATCATAATTTTTGTTCCTAAATAATTATTTGTCCTGCTTTTAAATCTGAAGGAGGTGGACACCGCTCACACTATCAGATTATCCCAAAACATGCTGTTGTTTGCTGGTTTCTTGTTTTACTAGCCAAGCTGCTATTTTCCTGTCAATCTATTCTTTGTATGTAATGACATTAAGTATCTGGAATAAAACTTTGGTATTAAGAAAAAAAAAAAAAAGTCACCTAAAATATTAAACATTTACAAAGAAGGAGGCGAAGGATTTACACAAAGTCTGGCAAACCAAGTTGTTATACATAGAAAAAAAAACCCTTCTGGCTGAAAACCTCAGTGATAGGTAATTATATTTCTAAATGAGGCAATCATTGTTAGGCTATGAAGAATATAATTAATTTTATAACATTCTGTAGCGTTGTAGTCAATACAGATAACAGACTTTTTGAGATATTAGCTGTCCAAATACATTCAACTAATTTAAAGAATCTCATTGTGCATTCTTTTAACTGAAGTCAACAGTAATAAAGCCCTCCTCTGTCACTCTGATAAACTCAGTCAGTGCCTGAGTTTTGTGGAAATGAATTAACTGAATTTAAAGAAATATTGTAGCTCCAGTTCACAGGCATTCAACCGGTTTCTAACTTTATTTCATAAGGCTCTCAATTTGCAAGCACAGCACGCTTTGGTATACAACAGACTAGATTTGTCTTTTCTATAATCGCACTGATTCCAGCTAAAGATTTACCAGCCATGTACAGAAAAGGAAAAAAAAAAAAAGAATAAAATAAAACAAAAATCTAAGAAACTATTACTCTTTCAGATTAGTGGCCATCAGAGTCACTACTTTGTATCTTATCAGGGACAACAGAGGATGCTGCAGAGGAAAATTCATGAAGTGAATAGCAAACGCGTGGAAAAAGTTTAGAAGTCAGAATTACTCTTAAGCCCTCAACGAGCAAAGCTCTGAGATCCTAAAACAAAAGCTTTTGCATGAAAATGTAGTCTCCTGCCTCTAAAAGATTGATCCTGGCTACAAGATTAGTCTATAACTGTTTTCTCTAAAGAATATAGAGAAGATCATAGCTCGAACAAGAGGCAAATGGCTTACCTCTTTAAAGCAAAGCTGAGGTCTACTGAGAGTTATGCAAACACAAACCTTTGAAAGGAGTAGACTGTTTGGGGAGAGACCAAGTGGCAGATTGCACTATGTCCCCATTCTGCACCGCACAGCTCATTTAAAAAAACGGCAAATCCTCTCTAGTAAAGGGTAGAAAGAAACAATTTCTATTTTTACCTCCCTTTCTCTCCTCCCTAAACTTAAGTTGTACAGGCAGAATAATCCGCTCGGTATTAAGAAAACATACACAAGTGAGTTTTGTAAGATAGACAACAGAGAAAACAGTTGTGGCAAAGAGCTCGTGTACTAGTCAGATGATGCTATTTGCTTACAGAAAGAGCGTGTCTGTCCATTTTAAAATTGTAGATTGGTGCAAACCAATCAAAAACTTATTGTCAAGATTTTAATTTGTGGAAAGGATCTAAAATCAAAACTGTATTTTGTCTAAAATCAAAACTGAAATTTTTGACCCACTTTTTTTTTCACATAACTAGAATGACAGTAACTGGCGTAGCGTTAAAGGACACTGGGCCATTTTGTACAGCACTTGTCCTCAGACTATGAACAGTGCAATTTTCTCCTAAGAAAGTCAGATACCACTAAAGCACACATACCTATGGCAATCCAAAGCAAGGATCAATCTTATTTCTGTTGCCCTTTGTGCGATATGTCTATACTGACTGATATCATCAGAAAAACATAAAGTACTTTCTGAGGTGATGGGAAATTATTGTGCAAATAGCTATGTATCCAATTGTCAGTGTGAAGGGAAACTGTGAATACAGAAAATAATGCAGGCCTCTCTGCAACAGCATAGCTCATTCCGGAACACAGAACTAATTTGCAGAAATGATACAATTATTTTACCTACTTATTGCACAGAATATTTTGGTCATACTGGAGACAACGTGAGCTTCAAACACATGCATGTTCATTGTGCACAGACGTAAAGGAATACTGAAATCAGCTTTTTCAGACTCTGTTAAAGCCATTGGTATTATAGTAAAATCAAACTTAAATAAATTAAGTATTGTTTTCATGGATAAATTATTTTTCAAATAATTGTAATTTCATATTTATAACAACTATCACTATAATACGGAAATCTTACAAATCTATGAGGTATATGGGTCATAGGAACAAACCATTCCTGCTCCACTTTCATAGGAGCTAAGTCTTCTCGGACTGGCATAGAGCCTAATGTATAATGTAAATAGGCATCCTAGGCCTATTTACAGGCACAAAAACTTATCCCTGTTTCAGAAGAGCTACCTGTCCTATCTGAAACACATAGAATAATAGAATTATTAAGACTGAAAAAGACCTCTAAGATCTTCAAGTCCAATTGTCAACCCAACACCACCATGCCTACTAAATCATGTCCAAAGTGCCACATCTACAAATTTTTTTAACACCTCCAGAGAGGGTGACTCCACCACTTCCCTGGGCAGCCTGTTCCAATGCTTGACCACTCTTTCAGTAACAAAATTTTCCCTAATATCCAACCTAAATCTCCCCTGATGCAATTTGAGGCCATCTCCTCTCATCCTATCACTAGTTACTTGGGAGAAGAGATCAACACGCACCTCACTACAACCTCCTTTCAGGCAGTTGTAGAGAGTGATAAGGTCTCCCCTCAGCCTCCTCTTCTCCAGATTAAACAACCCCAATTGCCTCAGCTGCTCCTTGTAGGACCTGTGCTCCATACCCTTCATCAGCTTCGTTGCTGTTCTCTGAAGACGCTCCGGCACCTCAATGTCCTTCTTATACTGAGGGGCCCAAAACTGACCACAGTATTTGAGCAGTGGCCTCACCAGTGCCGAGTAGAGGAGCACGATCCCTTCCCTGCTTCTGCTGGCCACTGCATTCCTGATACAAGCCAGGATGCTGCTGGCCCTCTTGGCAACCTGGGCAGACTGCTGGCTCACGTTCAGCCAGCTGTCAACCAGTACCCCCAGGTTCTTTTTCACCAAGGAGCTTTCCAGTCACTCTTCTTCAAGCCTGTAGCATTGCTTAGGGTGGTTGTGACTAAAGTGCAGGACCCAGCACTTGGCCTTGTTGAATCTCATACAATTGGCCTTGGCTCATAAATCCACCCTGTCCAGATCTCTCTGCAGAGTCTTCCTACCCTTGAGCAGATCGACACCCCCACCCAATTTGGTGTCTTCTGCAAACTTACTGAGGGAGTACTCAACTCCCTCACCCAGATCATTGATAAAGATATTAAATAGAACTGAGCCCTGGGGATCACCACTTGTGGCTGGCCACCAACTGGATTTAACTTCATTCACCATAACTCTCTGGGCTCAGCCATCCAGCCAGAGAAGAATACACCTGTCTAAGCCATGAGCTGTCAGCTTCTGTAGGAGAATGCTGTGGGAGACAGTGTCAAAGGCTTTACTGAAGTCCAGATAGATAACATTCACAACCTTTCCCTCATCCACTAGGCAGGTCACCTGGTCATAGAAGGAGATCAGGTTGGTCAAACAGGACCTGCCTTTCACAAACCCATGCTGGATGGGCCTGATCCCCTGGTTGTCCTGCATGTGCCAGGTGAGTGCACTGAAGATGAACAGCTCCATTATCTTCCCCAGTACCAAGGTCAGGCCTGTAGCTCCCTGGATCCTCCTTCCAGCTCTTCCTGTATGTGGGTGTCACATTGGCAAGCAGGTCAAGTCAGGTCCCTCCCCTGGTAGGCTCCCTTACCAGGTGTTTCAGGAAATTATCTTCCACACAATCCCAGAACCTCCTAGACTGTTTCCTCTCTGTTGTGTTGAATTTCCAGCAGACATCTGGTAAGTTAAAGTCCCCCACAAGAACAAGGGCTAGCGACTGAGACTTTCGCCAGCCTCTGCGGTTCCCACCAGCAGTCTACCGCATTTTCTGAGACAGGCTGATACAGCGTGTTATCAATAGCGTTGGAGCTGCACCAGAAAGCTACTGAATGAATAGGAACCATGTCTTTATTCCACATAACCTTTCTGCTCTGCTTCTTTCCTTAAGGAGAAAGGAAAAGAAGAAAAAAATACCCCACTGTATGCTAACTGCAAGCAATAATTCAGAAACTGAATGACCTGGGCAGATAACACTGAGAGGGAGAAGCTTTTTAGAGCTTCCTCTGTCACAGTGCCTCTTCATAGCCATTAGTTACAATAGCGTATGAAAAGCCTGGTGACACAATTGCGCTTAAAATTAAAATGTTAAGCGCAGTATTTTGTCTTTTTGGCTTTAGTAGTTTATCTCTGTCAGCTCCAGTGCACAGGTTGGTCTGGACCCAGCAACTTCAACCCCAGCCAGAGCTGCCACCCTGTGCAGTCCCCCGGTGCAGAGGGGCCAGACAGCCCCTGGAGCTATGGGGGCATCTCAGATCCCTGGTTATCCTTCTTTATGTTATTAATAGTCCTTTCACCTCACTGACGCTTTCCAGCTCTTCCCTAATTTATAGATGGCCACTTGTGACAGGTACCCTATAATTCAGGTGTTTCCTCAGCCACCTTTTCCTTCTTCTTCCAAATAAATGCATGACTTCTTCATTAAAAACCTTTACTTTCTCTCTCATCTTTACAATTTCTGAGTTGAAAAACCAAGAGCGATTTAGTAAAGCAAACAGACTAATAGAGAAAAAAAACAAGAGACATTAAATAATAGTCTTAGCAATTAGATGAGGAAAGGAATTAAATAGCTTAATTCAAGGGCGTTAGCATTATTCACTGCAGGGCTTAATTTGAATTAATACTTAGTGTACACACATTTATAAATGTCATATATGGGTGGCTTTTTAACAAGGAATAGTGAAAGTAATAGCAAAAAGAATTAATCCTTATACTTTCAGTAAAAGCGCTTATTTAAGGTCCGGCCCACTACTGTTTTAATGAGAATGTTATTACTGTAGAAACTGAGCGTTGAGAATGAGACAAGCTTCAGCTGTTGGAAGAGCTCATAGATTTCAAAGTAAAATAAATGTGGGGGTTTTTTTTGTTGTTGTTGTTATTTCACCCTCATCTGGGTCAACCTTCTGGTGCAATGGCCGTTTTGACTATGGGAGTGTAACTGGCGCTGTGCTGGATGTGAGTGCGTTTCACAATCTGCTTTATTCACTTCAATACAGCATTTTTCAACAGTTGGGTTAGCTGAGACTGGGGAAACTGCCAGGTCATTATGTTGTATTTCTCCTGCATTCCTGAAAGAGCTTGTTACGCTTTGGCTCGGTCTCAGAAGTTCTAAGGTAAAAGAGAAAACTGGTTTTGGGGCATAGCAAAGAAAAGTGGATTTTCCTCTATTGTCAGGAGCTGAGAGTCTCATTTAATGATAGAAATATTTATTTATTTATTTGATAATTGTTAAGCAGCTTCTGAGGCAGATTCTGAGAGCGCCCAATTAAAATGTTTTTTATTTTTACTGGTGAAAGGAAACACCGGCAATCAGGCCCTCTGACAATGACTAAGATTATAAATAATGCACCACACTGTCCAAAGGAATATTCTCGGTCTCCTTGTAGTGGTTTAACCCTGTCTGACAACTAAGTACCACACGACCCTCAGTGGCAGAGGAGAATCAGATGAGTAAAAAGAGATAAAACTTCTGGGTTGAGATAAAGGCAGTTTAAGAAGAAAGCAAAATATCCTCCAAACATCCTTCCTTTCCTTCTTCTTCCCCCAGCTCTGTATGCCGAGCATGGTGTCATACGGTGCGGAATATCCCTTGTGTCAGTTGGGGTCAGCTCTCCCCGCTGTGTCCCCTCCCAGCTCCTTGTGCACCCCCAGCCACTCACTGGTGGGGTGGGGTGAGAAGCAGAAAAGGCCCTGACTCTGTGCCAGCACTGCTCAGCAATAATTAAAACATTTCTATATTATCAGCACTGTTTCCAGCACAAATCCAGAACACAGCCTCATACTAGCTACTATGAAGGAAATTAACTGTATCCTAGCCAAAACCCGCACACTCCTTTCGAAGGAAGGCGAAGAAAAGAAAGACTGATGTCATGAAACTACTGGTGCTGGAAGTGTCCTTCAAACTTCCTCCTCAGGACTGAAGACTTCTTGAGTCTGTGAGTGAATCTGGGTCTTAGCACTTTGCAATCTATCTTTATTGTGGAGACTTTGTGCAATTAGCTAATGGTATGGGTTTTAATATATTTTTTTTTTCCAAAATCTGTTGCTATGTAAGCTGATGTGCAATGCAGAAGGGTATTTTTTTTTTTCCTCAGTTCTGGTGAATATTCCTTCCACAAAGCACATTTCCTGATTATAAAATGTTTGCTGGCTTCCTGTTGAAATGAAAATAAGCTACTTGGCAAATAAAGGAAGGACTTCTTTTTCACTTTGTGTTACTTAGATCTGCTCATTAAAAAAAAAAAAAAGCCAATGGCAGGAAAATAATCCCTTGTTCCTTCGGTTTCAACAGAAATATCAATTTTGATGACAAGGCAACAAGAATCAGCATTAATTAGAAAGTTGCAGGTAGAGAAAAAAGGATTCACCACAGATCTGCTAGATAACGGTAGAATTAACAAGTGATAGCAAAGAAACAAAACCAGACTATTACTCATGCATTAAAAGCTTACAAAATGTATGCCTCAACATAATTAATGACCTTGTTATGCCAGTATTTCCACAACTGGAAAGTTTATTTCCACAAATGCTTAGTCACTCAAGAATACATTTGAGTTTCTTAATACCATTTTTTCAAGAAATATATTAAATTGATGCTTCACAGCATGGAAAAGACCCTTACACTGGCATAAATTAACTCACTACACATGTATATTAATATGTATTTCTTGAGGGCTGGACTAGATGACCTTTTAAGGTCCCTTCCAACCCAAACTCTTCTATGATTCTATATTTATTAACTTTGTCCGTGACACATCAAAAGAAGCTGAACCATAGGAATGTATATGTTGTAATATCCCCTTGCAAACAAAACCAAGCAAAATAAAGAATTAACATTATGAATGTGTTTCCCAAATATGCCTTACTGTATCAGAACTATGTCTCATGAATGAATTCTTGTTATTCTTTTTTGTTTTGCATATATTTACCCACTGCATATATTGTCAGGTTTTTTTTTCTGTTCTGCAGTAAATCACAAGTGGGTGAACAGGGGGTGCGTGAGTGAAAGAATTGCTGTAATCTAGAAAATACTATGACTTTTAAGAAAACCTTAAGTTATAACCTTGTATTTACTTGAAGCTTCAGTTAGCTTGAATTTACTAAGGCTCCCACACACACACACACCCCCCCGGAAAATCCAATAATTACATACTTGCCACTGTTCTAATTGGATAAGATTTTTGTCACCTACCACTGAGCAACTGATTACAGGAACAGCTCAAATTCATGTCTTGTTAATACCCCTTAACAACAAAGCCTCTGTTAGCATAGGAAAGACACAGTTAACAAACCTATTATATTTTTAACAACCTGTCAGATTCTCTTAGATTTTTGTGAGATTGTATATTTTCTTTTTATCTATAAACTATAGACTTCTTATGAGGAATGACATGTTTTGCAAAAAAAAAAAAAAAAAAAAAAAAAAAAAAAGTAATTCACATCACTGTGGTGGAAAGAAGGGAAAGCAGTAAAAGTATTTAGGTGAAATAAGCCATAGAATCATAGTATGGTTTGGGTTGGAAGGGACCTTCGAAGGTCACCTAGTCCAACCCCCCTGCAAGGAGCAGGGACATCTCCAACCAGATCAGGTTGCTCAGAGCCTCATCCAACCTGGCCTGGAATGTTTCCAGGGATGGGGCATCCACCGCCTCTCTGGGCAACCTGGGCCAGTGTTCCACCACTCTCAGTGTAAAAAATTTTTTCCTAATCTCTAATGTGAATCTACCTCCCTCTATTTTGTAACCATTACCCCTCGTCCTGTCACAACAGGCCCTACTGAACAGTTCTCCCCATCTTTCCTGTAGGCCCCCTTGAGGTACTGGAAGACCTCTGTCAGGTCTCCTCGGAGCTTCCTCTTCTCCAGCCTGAACAGCACCAACTCTCTCAGCCTCTCCTCATAGGAAACATGGTGTATTTTTACTAAGATAATGGGAAAACTACCTATTTTATCAGTACTTGGAAGCTTACAAAAAGCACATCCTTTCAAATACGTGACATTTTCTTTATTGACTATGGAAAGTTGCTTAAGCTGTGCACAGGACTAGCTTTATCGCTCACCCTACGGGGTATCTGGTAATGCTGTAATGTGCGCTTGCAAAAAGGGGTTTCAAGCTGGGAATCAGAAGTAGCTAATGAAAAAGTTCATCCACAAACCACAGTTCAGAATCTCTGAGCTTCTAAGAGATTAAAGGAGGGGAAGGTAAATAAAAAGAAATGCAACTTACCATTTTGCTCATCCTACCCACAAAGATTTTTGTTTCCAGGCCAGCATTGTGCACACATATAGGCTTTGGCAGTGAACCAAAGATCTGTCAGTCGTACGCATATGGCAGTTTTGCTAAACACATGGCTGTGTTTCCACACGGAACTAAAATTCTAACCAGGGCATTCTACCCTCTTTAAATGGTGGAAAAAATATGCTAGTCCTTATTTTTGTAAGATCTCAGCTGCATCTGAAGTGGAACAACAAAGCAGCCTTCTATCATAACGTAAATATTCAGGATAAATCTGTTCAAACACTGAGATATTTGCAATGAAGATACTATTAATCCTGGTATAAGGTGGGGTAATATTTTCCAAAGAGGCCTAACTCACCCTTTTCGAAATCAATTAAATGCTACAGGGTCTATATATCAAGGAAAGGGAATATGAAAATTAGAAGGTTGTTATGAGACTTTTTTTTTTTATAAAGTATTGCTGTAATCCAGAAAATACTGTGATTTTTAAGAAAATCTGAAGTTATATGGAATTCGATCATGAATAAATGCAATTAAATGTTTATCCAGAATGTTTTCTGGACTGCAACAGTGGGGCGATCATTACCCCTCTTCTCTTTAGCCCTCATTAAGACACATATACCATCCCCAGTATTGGACATTGACAAACTGGAGTGAGGTCAGTGAGGTTCCCAGGGCGACCAGGTCTGAAGATCTTGCCCTGGCAGAAGAGGCGTGGGGCAGGGAAGGCTTTGGAGGAACTCACCAAAGCTACTCTGCCTGTAGGGAGGGGATGAGAATATGTAGGCAGGTCCTTCACAGAGATGCCACAATGGGGTAGGAAAACAATATTTTCCCATTAGATGCTCAGGCAATTAGGTGCTGGAAGGCTCAGACCTCAGGGTCACTCCACAACGCAGCTGGTGACGGAAGCCTCCTCTGGGGCATAAAACTAGACCCCTTCAAACACAGCTGCACACAGCTTCTAATTCTTGGAAGAATAAGCTTCATAGGTGTTCAACATAATCCACACATTTTAAAGAAATGGTAGGGTTAGATTATGGAAATTGAAAATAAAGAGTTGCATGAAAATCTGCATAAATGTTAATGCATCACCATTTAAAAGACTAATAATTAAATTCAGAGTGAGTAAAAGTTTTAAATTTATTGTGTACGGCTCCTACACACACATTTTATTTATAGCTAGCTTTTTCTTTGTTAATTTTGCACATACCTAAATATGTATAAAGATACACATAGGATGTCACAAATAAAAATAGGATAATAATTTAAGATGCTGCTTAAAAAAAATATCTACGGGCTATTTAAAGAAAGAGGCTTTCCTTTACTTTCAGAAAAATATTTCTGGGGAAAAGGCAATATTCTATCCTTAGCTTCCCTTGCAAATAACTGAAAGAACGTGAGGGCTGGGGAGATTTCTTGAACTTTTTTTGTTGTTGTTGCTTTGCTCCCATGCAGAGATACATAAATAGATTTTAAAAGACATTTAATTGCAGCAGAAATATATGAATAGATTTTAAAAGCCATTTAATGGCAGCATGCAGGAGCAAGGTAGTCTAGTCCTGTTGTTTATATCAATCTAAAAAGAGACAAGATATATACTAGTATTTTCCAATTTATGTACTTCAGCAGATATTCATATTAAAACAAAATACAAATTTCACTTTGTTTGTTTGTTTGTTTTTGTTTTTAATATATGCATGTGTATAACAGAATTTCCTCTTTCCATCCTTCAACCTTCTTGGCAATTTCTGGGCAATCTCCCCCTCTCTCCCTAGAAGAAGAGCAATCACTCCATAATTGTGCGTTTTCTAATCTTAGAGCTACAGATATAAGATAGTACAAGGTGTGCCAAACACATAATGGCAGATTTATTCTACAGATATAGAAGCACAATGTGAAATCTCTTCCAGCTCTCTCAGCTGTGTTTACACATTTCTACCTACTATACTGCAAACACTTCTGTGGCATAGACAGACAAAGACTGTCTTGGGGATAGCTTCTCTCTCCAATTCCCAAAGCGTTTTGTCACACATTCCTCACGGCAACGATAAAAACTTTGGTTACATGGAAAAAAAGATGTTTCAGGTTGCATATAGCAGAGACAAGATGAAAATGTACTTACTGATATATGTGAACATGTGGTTTTAGCTGCAGATGGTATTTTTAGCCACACATTTTTATCTAACTCAAACTAACTCCTTTGTTCTTACGTGCTATAAAAGAATGGAGGCATTTTTGGCAACAGAGACTTTTGACACAAATTCAATAAAATTTTTTTTAAAATCAGTCCATCTGCAAAATGCCAACAACTGTGAAATTTGTGTTTGTCATTTTAATCTCTATTTCTACAGCTCCAGTTTTGCTCCCATAACTTTGAAAAAATATTAAAATGTGCTATTTTTTTGGCAGTAGTGGTGAAATTTCTGAGTTACTGACACAAAATTAAAAAAAAAAAAAATCAACACATTTCCTTAATATTTCTTTTAGCTATTGTTCTGTACAAAATCACATTGCATTTTAGTGTCACTCTTTAATAACATTCTCTACCACCTTATAAGATGAGCTATGGCTAGATATTCTTTCTGTAAAGGATAAAATAATTGATGTATACACTCTCTAAAAACCATTTTGTCTGTGAGACACTGCTGCGTACAGAAGGAAGAGACATAAAGCGAGGTGGCATTTCTCCATGCCATAATAGTTCCAGGGGATGGAAGTGCTGAATGTTTAAGCACAGATGTGAGGATAATTTAAAGAATAGTTAGACACTTGCAAACCTGCTCCACCTCCTCATGCATTTACCTTGGTATGAAAGGACCTCACAGGTTAAAATATGATTGATAGATGAGCTTGGTAGTGATGAAGGCACCTAGAATTTAGTACTTACATGCTTTTAAGAAGACACAAAGCGCGTGTTAATACTGCTTGTGCTTATCCTACAAGTCTATATTTGCAAACAAAAATACAAGACTAGGCAAAAGCACTTGAAAATGTACTAGCGCAAACAGTGTGACAGTCTCTTTTCTATGCTTGTCTTTGTTGAGATGTGAAGCAGCTGCAAGAAGTCCAAAACAACCTTGAACTTTAGTAACGTTGGAATTATTTTGTTAATTTTTATTCACATGTATAATTAGTCTGTGATCAGCATATAATTTTCAATGGAATGGGTACCAGGGAAACCACAACCTTATCTATCAAGGAATTTAATAAATAAGTATATTAAATTGATAGTGAAAACATGAGAGATTTTTATCTTAAGCTTAAGTTACTTTTAAAAGATTGGAACCTGTCAGAGTATTCTGATTCTTGTTTCTTGGAGTGGAATAGTGGATATGGTCAGTACATATGCTCAGAAAGAGCATCAATGTCTTGTGAACCTGTATTAAACCCTAAATTTGACTTAACAGGCAGAGCTGCCAATCTCCCTGCTTCATAGGCATAGACTACAATTAAAAAAAATTCTTAGCTATTGATTACATGATATTTTTCACATTAATAGCACTTCTTAAGTATATGTTTCTTCACCACAGATTTTGCCTATCTACAGGTATACATTGTTGCAATATCAGGACAACAGAATCATTGTTGGCCTCAAAACCTTTTTGGACAATTCCTTTCATACTGTTTTTGTTGTGTAAGTCATTAGGAAACAGGTTTTCAGCTGAGCACTCCACAGATTCCCGTGGAGATGTTTTCTCACCAACTTTGTAGGTGAGCTCTATTAATACAGCTACTGAACGTGTCCCTAAAGTCATTAAAAGGCAGAAGTGGAAAATCTGAAAATGTGGCAAGGTCCTCATCTCTGTTCTGTCTTATCCATCATTAAAAAAAAAAAAAAAAAGTGAAATAAAAGAATTTTTTGAGCTCCAGATCTAACAGCCGATTCCTTTGTTGCTGGTACTGTAGCAGTATAGTCATTTTGGTTGGAGTACAGTTAATTTTCTTCATAGTAGCCAGTATGGGGCTGTTTTGGATTTGTGCTGGAAACTGCTGATAATACAGGATTTAGTTATTGCTGAGCAGTGCTTACACAGCATCAAGGTCTTTTCTGCTCCTCATACTGCCCAACCAATGAGTAGGCTAGGGATGCACAAAAAGTTGGGAAGGGACACGTCTGGGACAGCTGATCCCAGCTGACCAAAGAAATATTCCATACCACATGACACCATGCTCAGCAAGAAAATGAGGGGGAAGGTTGACCGGGGGGACTGCCGCTCAAGGACTGGCTGGGCAATGATCAGTTGGTGAGCGATTGTTTTCATTTGCATCATTTACCCTTCTTGTGTTTTGTTTCTCTATATTTGTTATTACACTTTTCTTTTTTTTTTTTTTTAAAAAAAAAAATCCAGTTCTTAAACCGTTCTTATCTGAACCCACGAGTTTTCTCACTTTTACGCTTCCAGTTCTGTTCCCCTTATTCTGCTAGAGAGGAGTGAGCGAGCAGCTGTGTGGTACTTAGTTGCCAGCTGGGGTTAAACCATGACAAGCAGACATCTGTAAGAGTATGTCCTGAGGACATCCTACCACTGTCCAGTAAAAATTGTGCGCTAGGAACCAAAGATTCACACACAGACCAACAACTTATTAAAAGACTAAGGTAAGGGAAGTGTAAAACTGGCTAAAAACTTCTTTAGCTTTCCACTTGGTGCAAGTTCTGCTTTGTTGGATATGCTCATCCTTAATGCTACACTGAACAAGTGGCCATGATAGCTCCGGTAGAGCGTGCTCAATGTCAGAAACTGTCTTCCTGTGGGAGTACCAGAGCTTCAGATGGATACACTAAGCTGTCACAACCCACCGTTGGCTTTATTATAGATATACGTATGTTCAGTGAAGGGACCATAAATCTTCTGAAAAGCCTTCTGAGAAGGCCTCCCATCCACCCATGGGATGCAGGAAAATTTTTGTATGTAGGAACAAATTGTTGGAACACTTCCAGTCACCAGTAAATAGATAAGCAATCTTAAAAAAAAAATTAGCTGACATAAAAGAAAATGAGGCTGGTCACAGCACATGCTGTTCCACACACATTCATGCAACATAGTGAAATATAGTTGTTAAAAACTTCTGCTAACTTAGAGTTTTGATCATTTTTGTCAGGTTTAAAATGACTACTTTACCATCAGCTTCCCATTAGGCAAAGATTCAAAGCTGTCATTCAGAGTTAATCAAATCGCCTGAAACACTCTCATTAAGAATGGGTAGTTTTAAGATGCTTTAGATTTACACACTAATCCAAACACGTCAACAGCTTTCAAGGTGTATGTGCAGATCAAGGCAGAAGAGCTTTTAACTTTAACTTTTTGTTCTGCTAATAGGGTTAATGTGTTTTCCAAGGACGGAGAATACGCAAGCAGTTGCTTAGAAGAGTAAAAGACAAATTGAAGTTGTCAAGATATTAAATAAAGTTAGGCACTTTCAGGTTCTAATCAAGCTTAGAGAAAGTTACAAAATATTTATGAACCTACCTTTCCTTTGAATACTTCTTTTGGCTGTTGTTTCAGACATAGATCTAGGTGCTGAATTTTTCTTCTATCTTCCAGAGGCTCTGACCTCTCTGATCCAGGCGTGCCTTTGTCTTGTTACGCGAGAGTTCCTGTGTTGCTCTGAATCATATATGAAAGGAGAAGAAAAAAAAACATTATTTCCCTTTTTTTATGATCTTGCAATGGTTTGACAAGCTACAGCTTAACAACAGTTTATTCTTCCACCTAATTTGGATGCACGCTGGACAAAGTCATAGACATGTTAAAACAGAAAGTAAGTAAAGTTAGAAACTTCACAGGAAAGAGAAAACAGGACAAGGACAGTTTGAGGAGACATTCTATCATCAAATTTTCTCATTGGAAAAACACTTTAGACACGTTATTTTTTTTTTTTCTTATACACATCAAGGGTACTCAGACAAGCAGAAATAATGGCCTCTGGCTAATGATTGAAAGGTAATGTCAAAGAACTAGTAACCCAGCCACATGTGGCTTATAACAAATTTCACTCTTCTCCTTTCTTTTCTACTCCATCTGGGAAAAACGATCACACTTACTGAATACACTGCCATATCTTGCAGACATAGAGTAATATTATAGGTTGGAAAGGATCTCCAGAGGTCACCTAGTCCAATATCTCAGTCAAGAGAGGTACGGTTACAGGAAGTTGTTCAGAACCTTTTTCAGTCAAATTTTGTCTGTCTCCAAGAGTGGAAATTCCACAATATCTCTAAGAAATACGTGCCAATGTTTGACCACCCCCATGGCAAGAATTTTTCCTTATACGTAATCAGAATTTTGCATGTTCCAGCTTGTACCTGTTGCCTCTTTTCTTACTGCTGTGCAGCTCTGAGAGGAGTCTCCCTCTGTGCCTCTGTCTTCTCTACATCTCCTGTTAGGCAACTGTGGATAGCAGTAAAGCTTCCCCTAAGTCTGCTCTCAGTCTATCTTTGCATGTCATGTTTTCCAGCCCCCTAATTATCACTGGATTTTCTCCACTATGTCCAAGTCTGTCTCGTCATGAGTAGCCAAAAGTGGATGCAGCATTTCACAGAATCATAGAATGGTTTGGGTTGAAAGGGACCTTTAATGGCCATCCAGTCCAACCCCCCTGCAAGAAGCAGGGACATCTCCTACCAGATCAGGCTGCTCAGAGCCCCAGCCAACCTGGCCTGGAATGTTTCCAGGGATGGGGCATCCACCACCTCTCTGGGCAACCTGGGCCAGTGCTCCAGCACCCTCACTGTAAAAAATCTAATTTCATTGTCTTCATAGGAGCCCTTTTGGTTTACTGAGAATAATATCTGACTGTTCCCTGTAAAAATATACTTCTGAGAAAGTGTGTAAAATTATACCATAAAAAAAAACATTATCTGAGTATTTCCTATATATTATGTGTTCCTTATTATGCATATAAGTTGGCCCATGTTTTTCTTTGAATTTGACATACTTTAAATTGTGATCATACATCATGTACCCTGCAGAGACAAAATAAGCTTTAGAAATTTGTTATTTTTATATTCGTATAGTCAATGCCTCCTGAATGTGTCATGTTTTGTCCTTGGTCTTTGGTGAGAAGGGCTCTTTTTTTCACCCTGTATCTTATAAATGATTTTGATATCCCTGCAATTTTCATTAAATATGATTAGTAGAGGAGTGTGTGTCAACAAGATTGACCAGGGATGATCTTGATTCAACTTAAGCTGGAATGAAAGTCAGTAATGCAAATACTTAGAGATGACAAAGGCAGATCAATTGAATTATAATTTTCGTTGCTCTTGGTTTAGTGATTAAAATGACCTAGAAAAGATCTTCCCTTAACACTAATTCCATTTAAAAGGGTAAGGGGGAAGGGCTCACATTATATGTCAGAAATTGGTTTCTGGCTTTTACGGGCATTTTCTGTATATGTAAGGGTGTAAGATTAGAGACCTTGAAGGCACCTGTGTTTTAACCAGATTTGATAAGACATGAAGAATTCGACTCTCTTTCTTTTTTCATACATCAGAGGGGATGTTTAACCAGCAGCTGTATTTGTTTTGAAAAATGCAATTGGATTTAGCCTAATCCCAGAGACAGGGAGAAAGAACCTCGGTTTATTAGCTCCTCTGAAGGGAGGCAACTGACTGAATTCTGAAGCACTTTGCAGTACTTTCAGCACCCGAAGGAGAAAGAAAGCCTCAAACTGAGTTGTACTGTTTATTCTATAAAAATATGTTCTGATATATTTTGAAATTGATGATCCAAGAAGCCAGGCACAAATTATGATTTACAGCACTGTAATGTTGCTATCCATTTACTTTCAATCAGCAAGGAAATATACAACAAATTGCTTACTTACATACAAGGGGGAAACTTATTTACATCTACCTGGTAATCCACAGAATTATAAACGTATTGCAACCGAATACACGGAAATGAAATGCACTAAAACATTTTCTCTCAGCAATTTGTGTCTAAGCACACAACGGAGCCTGCAGTGCAACTTAATAGGTTGTTGTGAATTAGCACATCGTGAAAAAAGGTCTCTCTGCTTTCATAAATGAACAGTCTTAAACTTGGATTTAGCAGACTAATGGAAGACAATTTTTAAATAAGCAGGGTGTTTGTGCTTTCTTGAACTGCTCAAAACATTTTACTTTTGCAAGAGTAGTGTGAGGAAGAGGGTACTTCAAGTGAGGATTGCATAGCACAACCATGCAAACAAATAGTACTACATTGTGACCAGTGACCCTTAAATAAATATAATGAATGCTTGTAACAACTTTAAGATGCTCTAGTCAGATCTGTTGCTATCTCAACTCTTGTTGAGCAACTCCATGTTGAGTACCAAAAAGAGCTGTTGTGGTTTAACTCCAGTCAGCAATCGAGTACCACGCAGCTACTGGCTCACCCTCTCCCTCCCCAGTGGACAAAGGAGAGAATTAGGAAGAAAAGAAGACTCATGTGTTGAGATAAAGACAATTTACTCAGATAATAAAGGAAAATACTATATATTAAAATAATGATGATAATAAGGAATAATAAAATATACAAAAGGAACGACGCACAACTTCTCACCACTCGACAACCTGATGACTGGTATGGCTCATCCTGAGCAGCAGTCACAGAACAAAAAAAACCTGAAAACGATCCCAGAACGATTCTGAACAGCGGGAGAAAAGCAAGCCAGCTCACCAGCCCACCTCCACTTATATACTGACCATGCCATTTATGGCATGAAATATTCTCTTTGGCCAATTTGAATCAAATTGGTACTGGCTATCCCCCTTCCAGTTTCCTGCACCTGCACATCAGCGACATTTGTCTTTAGCAACAACTAACAACAACTAATAACAGTGTATTATCATCACTCTTCACATGCCAAATCTCATACTAAATACAAAACACAGCAGCTACTGATAATAAAATTAGCTTCATTTCAGCAGAAACCAAGACGGTAGCCTAAGCTATGATTGGCTTTCTGGGCTGTGAGTGCACATTATCAGCTCGTGTCTAGCTTCTCATCCACTAGTACCCCCAAGTCATTCTCCACAGAGCTGCTCTCAACCCGTCCCGTATTTATACCAGACATTACCCCGATCCATATGCTGGACCTTGGACTTGGCCTCGTTGAACCTCGTGAGGTTCATATGGGTCCACTTCTTGAGCTTGTCCAGGCCCTTCTGGGAGGCGTCCCTTCCCTCAGGCACATCAACCACACCACTCGGCTGGGTGTCGTCTCCAAACTTGCTGAGTGTGTACTCAATCCGACTATGTCATTGATGAAGATATGAAACAGTACTGGTCCCAGTATGGGCCCCTAAGGGATAGCATTGTATTGTTGCAAGGGATTGTACTGTCCCTAATGGCAGACTTCAAAAACCCCCCAAAGTACTGCTTATACAGCTTCTCTATTCTCTCTTCTAAAGCCAAAGTGACACTAATCTCTTATAGCTCTCTGAAACACATCTGATTTCTCAGCCTTTCTTCTTCCAGAGTTTTACTCCCTTACCATGTCCTTCATGTAGTCTTGACTGAATCTTGTCTGCAAAAATAAATTTGAGTTCTGAAAGAATGAAAAAAAAGCAAAAAAAAAAGTCAATTTTGCCTATGCTTGTGAGGAGCCTTGCACCTGTTCCATTATAGCTAGAACATGCAGGAGATCTTTCCATTCCAAATAATAGTGCATTGAGAAAACTCCATTAACAGACACATTAACATCAGTCTTTCCAGGTTTAATGATCCACTGCTGGCACTCTCCTTAGTAGTCCACAATATTTGCCTTTGTCAAGTTTAGAAAAGCGTATTAAATACTTTTTTTTTTTTTTTTTGCAAAGAAATGCACATTATGAAGCAAGTTTAGATCAACTTTAACTATTTCTTTAAAGTTTTAGCTATTGGAATATTTATAGCATGGACCATTGGAGCATTATACAATGGTTCAAAGACAGGTTCAGTTTTCATGCTATGTGGGTCTTTTAAAATTCTGTAATGATTTAGCATTCAGTATTTCATAAAGGGAGTATCTACAACAGAATGGCAGACAATTCAGTGGCAACCACCCAAACAATGAAGACTGATATAAATACGTGAGAGGTAGATAGTATTTCCACATTACTTCATTTTGATAATTCAGTTCTAGTAGGTTCTTTCGAGCGCTGACTTACTGGGGTACTACGTTATTCTTCACTTGTTTATCCTCCATGCCTCAAGATATTATAGTGGATAGCTCATTCTTCCCCCAGCAATAGCTGCATTTTGGTGTGCGTTAGATAATTTTTCACAAACACATTAACTGCTGATTCTGCCAAATTCCATACGTATACAACATTAAATAATGAGAAAAGCATACAACTGCAAGATTGTTATAACAACCATGTAAAGAAAAGAGAAAAAGCAAGATACTTGCTTTACTTGGTATTTTTACTACATCTACCAAGATTTACTCCTTCCACAATTCATGCAAAGATTAGTCAGTGTTATTTGAAAGACCAGAAAATGTTACTGTTTTAATGAACACTGAATTCTACATACACGCTAAGGAAGTGTGATGACAGAATAAATAAGGCAAATATTTCAGTCAATATCATACTGAAAGTCCATTTTTTAATCTTTTATAACAGATGGGAATATGTCAGGAAGCAAATATTCTCTTTATTTCTCATTTAACTCTTGATTGTATTCTGTGTCTATCTTGTTTTTGTATTGCCTCAGATTGTTCCTTTTGAAGAGTGGAAAAAGGAAAACAAAAGACAGCATTTTATTTTGTGACTTTCATCTTTTATGACCTTATTATCTGAATGGCTACATCTCTCTGTATACTGTGCATACATGAGAAGTAATTAAATCTTTTAACCAAGACTGTACCTTTTAACAAAGAGATACTGACATAGAAGGACAGTTGTTGGTTTTGGTTTTTTTTTTTTTTTTTTTTTTTTAAGGGCTTTCTTATTTTCCAAAGAATTGAAATTGTTCTGCTATTGATTTCTGGCAGAGGGCTGGGCTTTTTTGAGGTAATGTATGGCTGAACAACAGAAGTCATAATCTGGAGAGAAGAGTTGCATTTCTGCAGCTCCGAGAAGGTCAACCGCATCCTGGGCTGCATCAAGAGGAGCGTGGCCAGCAGGTCGAGGGAGGGGATTCTGCCCCTCTACTCTTCCCTGGTGAGACCCCACCTGGAGTACTGTGTCCAGTTCTGGAGCCCCCAACATAAGGAGGACATGGACCAGTTGGAGAAGGTCCAGAGGAGGGCCACGAAAACGATAAGAGGGCTGGAGCACCTCTCCTGTGAGAACAGGCTGAGAGAGTTGGGGCTGTTCAGCCTGGAGAAGAGGAGGCCCCACAAATACGTGTAAATTACCTCTACGCATCCAGAAGCTACAAGCTACCATGATTTTAACAACTCTATTAATTGTAGATAGATTCCCGAACTGTGTATTTCAAGGTATAACATGTTTGCAGCTGTCTTATGAAGGTGAGTTAAAGCTGAGCATAAGTAGCTACTGGCTTTTGAAGGTGTTCTCCAAACTGTACAAGATCCTTCCAGAAAAGTCATGATTTTTCAAGCATTCACTGAAACCCTTTCCTTTCACCCTTCCATGGGATATTTTAATAGCATTACAAACCTCCTCATCTGGACAAGGCATTTATAATACACCCAAGAAAATACACTTCCTCAGAGAGCTGGAGGAAAATAGTTAACTCTACAATGAAAAATAGTAGAAGCTTTGTCAGGCTGTGGTATTTGTTCTGTCCCCTGCTTGCAGTAAAAAATGCCAAATTTTTGGGTGGTGTATCTCTACTCCAGCTGCAATATAAAATACCTGCCATCCCTGTCAATGAATTAGGTCACAAGCCATATGGTTAAATTATTCATTACAGAAAATTTCAAGAGCAGGTTTCCTTCTATCTCCTTTCTGTAGCCCACATTCCCCAGGCAATGATGTATGAGGAACCTCTTGACCACTTTAGCATACATTATAACTGAGCTGAGGAATGACACTCCCATTATTTTTTATTATTTGAAATATTAACCTTCTTTCAAAAGAAAGTAAAATAAACAAGTGTCAATAGCATTAATGGTAAACACGCCGCTCCCTTTTGACATGCCCTTGAATATCTGAGTTGCAGGAACAAGAAAACCTTATCACTTATGCTAAAGCTCTGGCTGCCAACTTCCAGGGGTTTGGTACTCCCTCATTGTTTACAGGATGACATATGTTCTTTTGTCTCCGGAAGGATGGCGTGGAAACAAGGGAGCTGACAAGTAAACAAAAGGAAAGTGCTTTATAAATGCAGAACTAGTAACTGCAAACACAGCTCACATCCTACTTATTAGGAACTTGGCGAGGCAGGTATTGTTCTCTCAGATAACAACTCTAAACGCAGTGTGCTATTCAGAGACTTTTTCCTCCTACTCTTAATGGATAAACAGATAACTAACGACATACCAGAAAGTGTATTTTAAGGACCTAAAATCTAAGTTGGCAAGGCAACCCTGAATAAGAGCCTTATATACCTGCACATTACAAAATGATCTTTAACAGTGTAACGGTGTTTCATTTTTCACAGCACACCTTTCGTCCCAACACATGCTCGTTACCCTTGGGGACCTCAGAAGGGACCTTTCTACTTTGCCAGAAGGAAAACAGAGCTCTGATATCTACTGGCAGCAATTTCTGACTTGTTAACATTTCCTCTTGCTGCATACCATTTTTTAATAAGCATTCCCTCCTAGATCCTTGTTCTTATTAACCCTTTCTGTCCCATTACATTTTGGAGGAGGTTTCACAGGCCAACATCCTGCCTAAATCCATGCCCACATCCAACTGGAGCTCTTGCACAGAGCTCAGGTCAATCTATGTCCTTACACTCCTGCTCCATATGTTGAGGAGATGACAAGACATCCTTAGCAAAGATTTCTGAGCTGAAAATAAGGATTTAGCCCTTATTTGCCTGCCTTTCCCCCCCTCCCCCCCCCTCTTAAATGCCTTTGGCAATGGCTTTTTATTACAAGAGTGCAAGGAAGCTGGAAGCTGTCAACCGCAACAAAATGAATTGGAAAACATCTCTCTGTCTCTGTATCAGGGCCACAGTTATGACCAAACCTTTTCTCTCCAGAAATAATCTACTGTTATCTTGCAGCAGGTGTAATAGAACAAGGAAGAATAACCGATAATTAGTGATTAAGTTCTGCTGAAAAAGAGATTAAGGAAATTACCTGATTATCAGTGCCATATTAAAAAAAAAAAAAAAAAGCTAATTAAAATGGGGTACATTTAATTACTGTATAAATTCCATGTTGTCCCAGCTGAGAGTGGGAAGAACATGATAGAATTCTACCATTAAGCATGAGGAGGTTACAGGATACACATTAAATGCTTATTTAATCAGTACACTTGCAAACTATTTACAGGCTGGTTTTATTTTACAGAATGTTTTCACAGTTGAACTGACCATATTTATTTTATCCTCTGCAGGT
Organism: Tetrax tetrax; assembly: GCA_009806455.1. Classification (NCBI taxonomy): domain Eukaryota; kingdom Metazoa; phylum Chordata; class Aves; order Otidiformes; family Otididae; genus Tetrax; species Tetrax tetrax. The sequence goes on along the minus strand of WHYT01017363.1, from coordinate 425,865 downwards.
ATTTGATTTTCCCTTTGCATTAGATCATCACGTTTCTGCTGAACTTTGGAATTTCCCTGTGCAGCAGTCAAGCTTATCTCGTGCAACAGCATCATAATATGAACAACTTCCATAATTGTAGGGCCAGTGACAAAGAGAGGCTGGTGCACAGCAGAGATTAGAAAGGGAGCATGAACCTGCAAGCACTAATGGAGAAGAATAGCACTATTGTTACGCAAGCAATTACAGGCTACTGCAATGCTCCCCATCCCTGGTGTTGGCTGCCACACAAGCGGTGCAAAGCATGGTTGGACACTGAATAGGTGATGAGCAGGCAGGAGCTGAGTAAAACAACTGCTATGCACTGTTGCAACCAGATCTTCTACCAAACTAGTCAGGGCTTATAGAGAAAGATGAACTTATGAGGATAACTGAAAACCTGCATGGGCCTTGGAGCAGAATCCATACCTTTCCTCTCACTCGGAGGGAACCTCATTACAAAACGTAAAGATAAGTGATGTTCTCTCTGTCTGAAAAGGTTTATACCCAAAGCGCCTCAGCCATTTATGGTACAGTTCAGGTACCTCAACAAACGTCTTCGCATTAGCTCTTCCAGACATCTCTGGCAGCAGTTCCTCATTCATCAGGAAAGAGGTTGCAGCTTTTGTGTTGCATACTTGCTAACAGAAAGGCATCATCAGAAAATATACTGCAAATAATGTTGCAAGATAGAACAACCTGTTTACAACTATTTACAAAAGCGGTGATACATGTAGAAAATGTATCACCTTAGGCAAAGTGTGTCTCTGTGTGTGTGCACATAGACAGATAGATATGCATAATATATATGTGTGTGTGTGTGTATGCAGGCAGTCCTGCTAATCTTGAGAATGAGATTATACCATTAAAAAAAGAAATATGTAACAATTCAGCATTTCAGGGGCAACTACACATTTAGATTACTTTTTTTTTTTGTACAGAGGGGTTGTGTAATTATTTATTGGGGCAGAGTACTAGGATGATCTGGCACTGTGTTCTTCAGCAAACTCTCCTAAGTGCTCCTTCCCACAGTTGAGAACACAGATTACATCTAACAGCAGCTGCCCTTCTCATCACAGTACGTTTCTTTTTTAGGATTTCTAAATAATGCTGAGATATTTCATACACTTTGTTATTTTTAGAAGGCTTGGTCCTGAATCCGTTTATTTATTGCTTTCATTTACTAAGCTGTTACTGTTAGCCCAGTCTTTCTACAGAATAATAAAAAAAAAATCCAGCAACAGTGTTTATGAAATTTCTCTTCCTTTCCATTAACAAAGAAAGCATTTTTTTATCTTGATTTCGTCTTCTGCCAGCTATAGCTCAGGTAATTGAACTGAGTCCTTATTTGTTACTTGGGTCCGTTGCTTGAAACAGAAAAGAGTAATGAAATAATTATGAAAACATCACTCTTTGAAAAGGGTGAAAGTAACAAAGAGAAAGACAGTTTATGTCTTTAAATGGAAGAATGTGGTGTCTAACATTTCTCTGCTGGATAGAATTTACTTATAGTCACCCTAAATTATTGAGTTTGTTAGATGTGAATAATATAAGCAAAGAAATAGGTTTGTAAACTTCAAAAAGGAAACAGATTTCCAAGTTTTTGCAGTTCTGCCTTGGTGCTATTATCAATTATTTATGTTTAATATACATAGGGCCTTTGAAAGGTCATGGCAATTGAGGAAAGATGACTGGAAAAAAAGGAAACATCACACTCGTCTTCAAGAAGGACAAGAAGGAGGTCCAAGCAACTACCAGCTGGTCAGCCTTATCTCAAATTCTGGGAATGTGACAGGGCAAATAATCCTGGAAACCACTTCCAAATATATATAACATAAAGAGAGCACTAAGTATGAATTTATGAAGGGGATATTGTGCTTAACTAAACTCGTAGCCTTCAACAATGAGATTATGAGCTTGCTGCGTAAGGGAAGAGCAGTGTATGCCACTGGGTTTCTGCGCTGCAAGTGTATATTGCTGGCTCACGTTGAGCTTCTCGTCCACCAGTACCCCCAAGTCCTTCTTCTCAGGGTTGCTTGAAATCCATTGGGCTAGATACATGCCATACCATTTCTCATATGATGTACATTTCTCTTATGATGTACATTATATATTATGTACTATCTCAAACATACATATGCAGAGCAAAATTCCTGTACATTATTTACAGTGTAGTATAATACTACTGAAGATAAAGGTCCCAAGGAAGGTCCTGAGGAATCAAAGTGACCTAACCAGTCATATTGCATGAGATGTACAATAAAGGGAATAATAGCTATAAAAACATGAAGTACTTACCAGAAGATACGCTTAACAAAATATTTAGGCTAGTCACTAGTTAGCAAACAATTAAAAAAAAAATTCCAAAGAAAAGCAAATTAAAAGAAAAAGTTATCTTTTAAATAGGCATTAAAATGCTTATGTCTCATGTTTGTAATGAAGGTTTTAATAAAAGTAGATGATGAGAATGATTATAACTGGTAATGTACCAGTTCCCATTTTAGCTGTCGTGTTAACAACTTAATTTTGTGGTTCTATCAGCTTGTTGGAGCTCTGTTGATTCCAATATATTTCATTTCCTTCCCAAGTGTCTGCCCAAGTGAGGTAATATCGTTCCAGAATGAAGTGCCTTAGCCTCTGTAAATGTGCCTGAGTTGATCCTTAATCTTTTCTCAAAACGAATTTTTCAAAATTATTTTTAAATCAGCTTTTACTGCCAGTAAAAGGTGAGAGATGTATTTATTCACATTTTTTTCCCCTTTCTCTCTGAGTCAGGACATGAGATGCATATCTCATTACAAATGACAAATTTTCTAGATAAAAAATTTCTCCCATTATATCACAAACTGCAGCAGTGCAAACTTCCTCATACTGACTATTATAGCCCAGGCTATTAGTGTCTCAACACCTCCCCATCTGTAACATTTCATATGAGTGAAATAACTTTGCAAATGACTTTTGCAGATCCTTGAGAATACCAGACCAATCATCATCTTCCATCCTGTTATGTTCATCTTTAAATTTTACATGCCTTTACATTCCTCCTCCCTTCTAATTGGCACTGATTTCATTCTAGCACTTCAGCGAAGACGCTTGCCCACTAAAATGTGATCTGAAATTTCTATGTCATTTCAGAGGGGCAGCAGCAGAAGTGCAGTGAGCTTCAGGCAATCCTGACAGTAATTTGATTTTAACTGATAAATACTGTATTCTGTATTGATGCTCTTCTACTTGTTCATTATTTTGGGGGGCGGGGTGGAGGGGGGTACAGAACCACATACATCACACAAACACACAAAATCCTTAGTTATTTATAGCAGATTTCTCAGTGAAGTTTAATACTACTTCTTTTCATAAAGGGGTATCCAGCTGCCAGTGGCCAAGGCAATACAATGGCAGTAATGGATTTCACCAGGATCCTGGTTTGATGGGACTGAAATGTTATCCTTTCCTGGCCATTTCCTATGGCTACCATACCACCTACCTACCACAGTTTCTCGTTTTAGCAGTAAACAACGCTTTCTCATGCAAGGTCCATTTATCCATGTCCAAATAACAAAGAGGGGAAATTCTTATTAGTCTCAGAGCAGGAAAAAGAAAGAAGCTAAGTGTACTATATGTATTAGGAAAGTGACCTCACTTCCTTGGTAAAAGGAAATGTAGTCTTCTCTATTTTGTAGCTTTTTAAAAACTGCCAGGATGAGAAAGTACAAAAAGGTTACAGGTAAACATCTTGGTAGTATTTACACTCCAAGACTGTGGGGGTCTTGTCTAAACAAAGCCAAAAAAATCCCCAGTATGTAATGTGACAAGAAAACTTAAAGACAAGTAGCTTAGGGACTGATGCCTAGCAAAAAAAGCTTTCAAAGCACGTCACAGGATCTGTATTCTGTTGACCAAAACACCAGACCCTCGAGTTTCATGCAGTGCAGTACACATTCGGAAATGAAGAGAATTGCACAGACTGAAAAGACTTTTCACCTAGCAGCCTTGCTCTCACTTAGTCACCGAGAAAGTTTATAGGTTAAGAAAACGTGGAATCAGACATACAGTTTAATTTCTAAAAGTCATTTCTATATTATGAACTCACAGCTAAGGACTATAGACACTGATGACCTCTCAAGACCTGAAATTGCTGACCCTGGGATGAAGGAAGTACTTTGGTACCTGCTTAACAAGAAACCCATAGACAGGAGTGAATGCCATGCTTCTATTGGACCGTAACTAAGTCCCTGGTTGTTCCTTCAAGGTTATGTCTAGAGGAACAATGTTGCAGTGTAGCAGGTCAACGGACAGGTGGATCTAACCTATAAAGAGGGAGCAGTAGGGAACGTTATTTAAATTTAAATTTTTATTCCAAGAATAGCATTCTTGGTTGTGGCGTTTTTGGCCTATTTTATAAAAACACTAGCTACAAGTCTATTTTGTACAAGTTAAATGTCTGATATTTTTTACAGTTTTGTGTTGGTAGAACCTGCAAAATTTCTTGTTCCACTGGAGGACTTTGCCACAACCAGAAATTCATTGAGAGGCACGAAAATTGCCATCCACTATCCATGCTCTGGAGTTCTTACAGAACAACATGAGTTTTTGAAGAAGCCTGGTTTATTCACTTTGTGTGACAGATTAGTTATGCACCATGTGGCTTCATGTAGCAATGAGAGCCTTACATAGACCTCTAAAAGTGACATGAACATTTCTTCTAGGTTATCTGTCTCTTTGTATGCGTATTCACTTGTCCCTGAGGTATCCTACCTATTCCACAGAGTGGGTGGGAGAAACCTGTAGGAAAAGTGACCTCCTAAACTTCTTCATTGTGTCCTGGTTCCTTATCTTGCAGCAGTATCTACTTCTGAGGTGGGTTTCTCAAACGGCAGTACAATTTTGAGCCAGGTCAACCTCACAGAGAAGAAAAAAAAAAAAAGTGACGGAATATTTACCTGCTCAAACACTAGAAAAATTCTCTCAGTTCATGATTTGTTGTGAAACATATGTCTAACTTGCCCCAAAGAAGATATATAATCTTTGAAAATTTATTAAAAGGGAATAAAGGGGTAATTTAATTCAATAAATGCACATATCTCAAATGATACAATAAATTTAGATATAATTTAACTCTCTTTTGCACTGTGATTTTCAGTGATTACATAAGCTGTGCATACCACACTAGTACTTCATACGTAGATATTACAGGGTTTTTTTTTTTTATAAACTGTTAAAATATTCTTACCGCAGCTTAGTATGAATCAGTGCATGTGAAGTTCTTGATAGCAAATGCAAAAGTACAACATTAAAAGGTAATTTACCAGTTTGACATTCAATTTATCAACAGGATTTAAAATACTATTTAATTTTTAAGAATTGTCATGTGTTCACCTGAAAAACAGATTTTTTTTTTTTTTTTTCCCTAACAGATATTGAGAGAAACTACTCAATTCTACAGGAAACTTATCATTCGGATATATATTTTTAAAATAGTTTTAGAGCTAAAAAAATAAGAAAAAACCTCTTCAAATTATTTTTTACATTATACTAGCCGTGTTTTTTCACCGCAATTCTTACAAAGCAAATAAAAGTCAGATACATTGAAAATACAAAATATTTTTGAATCTTTTGAATCATTTCAACTCATTATGAATGGAGCTTAGTAAACTACATAGCAAGCCTTGTAATGCCATACAGATGAATGCAGAAACCTTAATCAGTGCTGTTTCTCAGAGATGGGTCCAAACCCTCATCATTTGATAAGATTAGATCCAAGACTGTTTTCAGTGCTTTTTCACCATATTTTTCCCTCGAGGTCTTCATGTACCTATCAATACCATGGATAAGATCTAGCCATACCATTTAGAGTTCATTTTCAACTAAAATACTTTGTTCATCTCCTCACTTTCTCTCCTATAGTTTTGCATGTACATCATTGCCTTGATCTGTTACTTCAGTATTTTAATGAAAAGGCAACCAGCCTTGCCTAATTTTATTTTTCTCCTCTAAGTCCATGCTACTGGCTATGTGTTGTACCGCTATTTCTCACTCTTTTTCTTTCATATATACATTTCCCTCAGTAACTGTGCTATTTTTAAAGCTACTGAATACACTTGACTGTGTTCATTGAAAGCATCCTGAAAGAAAACTATCTTTCAGATAACTTGTTCACAGCAGGTGCAAAAATGTACCTGTACAGGTGATTCAGGAGACATATGGAAATTTAAAACATATTTTAGCAATATTCAGCCAAATACTTAAGCATATGATAAAAAAAGTTCATATTGAAGCTTTTGGGAATTGATGTACATTTTGTAAATGTTTATGTAAGAAATATTCATAAAGGACACTGACTAAACATATAGAATTTACAAATTCTTACAGTTCATCGTGCTTTTCTGAGCTGTGATACTTCAGGATTCAGGAGATACTTTGATTTAGTTTGAAGTTAAATAAATAGCCCTCTGAGGGTGGAAGGAAAAAAAAAAAATTAGATTATTATTTAAGCAAAGGAAGATTTTTTTTAAAAAAAAAAGAAAAAAAAGAAAAAGGAAAACCAACCAACCAAAACCAGTAACAACACATTTGTATTTGTTATGGGAAAGGTGTTCTACTTCCAAATAACCACTTTTAACTACACCTAATCTTAAAGAAGAATATGTTCTTTAAATTTTTAAGCTTGTTTTCCAACATTTTCTTTCCTTTCTTTGAAACAAGACATTTACATCACTTACTGAGTACCAGGCTGAATCACCTCTTCACTAGCTCTTAAAGCTTATTTTGTTTTGTGATGAGGTTACTCATATAACTGCAATAAAACTACCAGTGCTGGAAATTCAAGGATGTTTGCAGTTGACACAAGACTGCCTCTGCAAGTCACTTAAAAGTTTTATTGCTGATTACTTTGCGAGCTGGCTGGCAGAAGACAATCCTACTTTCAGGGTCAACCATGATGCAAATGGTTGATCCTTTGACTTCTGTGATGGCATAAAGGCACAAGCAGCTGCTCAGTCATCTCGGATTTTCCAAGTTGTCCTGGTTGGGCAAGGGGATGAGGGCCCTGATGATGCCTTTCATAGTTTGATTATTAAAAGTATACAGTGAGGAAGACCACAAAGAGACTAGAGGATCTCAAATCTCAGGCAAATCCATAAGCCATAAAACTAATTACCTCAAATCTTTGTGTATAATTGCCCAAACACTCAAAACCTGGTGTTTACATGACAAGACTGTCAGCATATACCTCAAAACACAGGTGAATTTCTCACAGCTGTACAAAAAGCTTTAAATAGCAAAACTCCCATTTGCTTTATTTGTCACCTATAAAAAGGAGAATGTAAAACCTACTCATTTTTAATCTATATATGTATAAAAATGATGCCCTGTGGAAGGGAGGTAGAATTCCTGTCCTTATCATCAGAGACATTAGTAGCTTAATTAAGGTCGAGGTGGTGATCCTTCCCCTCTATTCAGCACTGGTGAGGCCACATCTGGACTCCCGTGTCCAGTTATGGGCTTCACAGTACAAGAGAGATTTACAGAAGCAAGTCAAGTGATAATAATTAAGATACTGGAGCAACTCTCATACAAGGAAAGGCTGAGTGATCTAGGACTGCTCAGCCTGGAGAAGAGAAAGCTCAGATGGGATCTTATCAATGAGTATAAATATCTGATAGGGAGACAGTGAAGAAGCTAGAGCCAGAGGTATTCAGTGACAGGTCAAGGCCCAAATTAAAAAAAAAGAAGTTAGTCTGAACACAAAGAAACACTTTTTTACCTTGAGAGTGGTTGAACACTAGAACAAATTTCTTAGAGTTTGTGGAGTGTCCATCCTTGGAGATATTCAAGGCACAACTGCATATGGCCCTGGGCAACCTGCTGTAGGCCTTTCTGAGTGGGGGTAGGGGTGGGAGGGGGGTGGACTAGAATATCTCCTGAGGTCTTTTCTTACCTTCTTACCACAGTGATTCTGTAGTTACAGTGAGGACAATATATACAAACACATCAGTCAGGGTAGGTAATATCTTTGATAAGACACCATTGTAGTTAGGTCTGCTCATAGCAGCTCAGTCACTGAAATACCATGAGTACACATTGTCCAAGCTAAGCTGAGCAAGAGAAGTCACTAAAGCTGGTCTGTGCCACTGGAAAAAGGATGTTTTGCTACTTGTCAGCGTAGGCTGGTGAATTTATCCCCCATGGTGCTGCAAACCTACAGCCTGAGAGGTTTCCATTAGCTTGTCTAAACTCATTGATAATGAGCATCATTCACTTCCCTGGAGATACCAAAGTATTTAAATAATTTCAGAGAAGTAAGCCCCTATATTACAATTTTCACCCCCAGATTTCAGTCACCTTGGGCATAGGGACCATCAGTGAAGAGAACTGAGGAATCCTGGTATCTGAATCCTTTACCTTACCTGGGGACTATACGATCTATGCGGTCACAAGGCTCTATGATTCTAAATCTATTTTAAGTTACACTAAATAAATTGAAAAACATGAAATAAAATACAAGTTTCCTCCTCTATACACGATATTGCAGAAATGCTATATGTTTTAAAAGCACTGGGACAGCTACTCCCTGAGGCTTTCAATTCCACTTCAAATCACATAAAAAGGCCTAATAAAGGACATATTTTAGAAAATGACACAAAACTTATCCGCTGTTACTTGAGAAAAGATAAAATATGCCTTAGTGGCTTCTCATTTGAATGTGCTATGTTCCTTTTTGTTCCCCATCCAAGAAAAAAAAAATAATTATTTTCTTCTTTTATTTCAGTCAATTGATAGACTAATATTTTTCAATAAGCCACAATAAACAATACAAAAAGATTAGGTGTATTACTTCGATAGCATGCAATATAAACGTATTACCAGTATAGCAGTGGAAAAATACAGTGAACTGCTTTTCTTCAAGAAAAAAAAAAAACAACACAAAACAAAACCTCAACTCTTCCTAAGCCAGAAGGTCAATGTGATGAGTAGTGAAAGACGACTTGCTAATAAGTTTGGACAATAACCTCAAAAAGTTTCAGGTATGATGAATTGCAAAGGGCAATGGCATACAGTTCAGGAATTTTAGACTCTCTACTTGGGTTGAACTTATAGGGTTTCCAGTCTATATACAGATAGTGAAAGACTAACTTTTTGACAACACTGAAATGACAGCATGCATATGTGTGAACATAGGCTGATGAATGTTCTCTATGTCTGCCACACATGGTGATGATTTGCAGTCCCCAAAGTAATCATGAGTATGTCAGAAAACCTGAGAGAAGCCAAATACTCACAAAGTTAATGGCTCACTGCTGCTGAAACGACCGACACATGCAAAATAAAAGCCTCTTAATATGTACTTCGCAAGATTTGAGCACAGAATGTAAACCCTAAGCCAAAATGCACTTAAAATGTCCCCTGGGTAAATTCAGACAAGTGTTCCTGCAGTGCCCCTTGGTCATGTTAACCACTTGCAGGTTATATTTTTAGACGATGAGAAGTCAAATGACTAAAAGAAGAGACAAAGTGAGAATATAAATTCAAATGTGCTGATTTGGAAAGAGCATGGATTCTGTACTTACGAAAAAGACTTAATAAGTTGGAGTTTTTTAACAAGATACATAATCAGTGTTCATTCTAATGCACAATAGATTTTCTGAATCTTTAACATAAAAAGACAAACATCTCCAGCTCACTTGACAAAATGGTACAAGGTAGTAGATTTAGTGTACACCTGTGAGATAGAAGACTCTGCAAGAGGATGGATTTGCAAATAATTAAAAAAATAATTTTGGAAAAGCTTCACATTGAAATTCCTTTCCAATTCATTGAATCTCACCATCTTTTATTCAGAGATCAATTACTTAATAATAATATTGTGCGTGATTTTGTGAGTATAGCAGCTGAAAGGAGATTTAAAGCAGGGTATATGAGAGTTTCGAGAGTACCTCTTGTTCCTCAGTATACAGCGCAGCAGGAAAAATAAATTAAAGAAGCCGAGGAAGCAAAAGAAGTAGTGTTTCAAAGCAACAACTGTCTTTTTGAGTAAGCCACATAAGCATCTGGAGCCAGGATCTTGTGTGTGACTTTCACCGCACTCTTTCTTCCTACTCAGTCTCAATACCTGGCTTTTTCCCCAGTACCTGCAACTCAGCTGGATAGTAGCTACAAATTTGCTTCCTAAACATAAAAATCTATGAATATGAGAACTGCCATATACCCTCTAGGTTAGATCAAAGGTCTCCCTGGTTTATCATCTGTCTTATTGCTGAAAATGGCCATTAGTGAATGCCTAGGGAAGCATATTAAAATAGAGACAGTATTCCTCAAAGGACTTTGCCACTCTTTTGGGATTTCTCAGACACATCTACTGTCTTTGAAGGGAACCATCCTCGGTAGATTTTGCATTTGTGAAAATAAGAATTAAAGAAATAGCTGATACTGGTGTAGTAAATGTGATACTTCAAACATGGCAGATTTTTAAGGAATCAGAACTAATTTTATATAATCTTCAGATAAATTAGGTCTACTTTAGAACAGACTGCCCAGAGAGGTTGTGTCGTCTCCATCTGTGGGAGTATTCAAAACCAGGCTGGATGTAGTCTTGGGCAACCTGTTCTAGGTGGCACTACTGAGCAGAGGCGGGGGGCGGGTGTATGTGTGCAGGAAGGTGGCGGTGAGGGTAAAACAATCTCAGAGATCCCTTCCAAGATAAATGACTCTGTGATTCTATGGCAGTGATAATATTAGTCCAAATGTCCTCCTTGCCAATGTCTCTCCAACTAAGTGTACTACTACACGTTTTATTTTGAACATGTATCGTACCAGTACTCAACGAAGGTCATGTTCTACAGGATACATTCCTGTGATCAGTTTTTCAGCTTACTATCTGACCCTTCAATATCGCATAGTCAGAGACAATAGCATAAAACCAACTATTTTGACTTTTCTTTTACACTTAACTATACACCATTCATAGTACTAAGTGATATACTGGAAATATGCCCTGCAGATGAAGCAGGATAATCTTATTTTAACTTTTTACACCTCCTAGGTTTTTAAGAAATGGTGTGGATTCAAAGAAATGTAATTTAAAGACACAATATTTTCATTTAACTCTAAAGGTGTATGATGAAACTAGTAGAAAAGAACTTCTAGCTTAAATTATAATCTGGATAACATTATTTCATAAATTCCTGGACTATAAACTACCCCTAGTTAAACGTAGAACAATGAGTAAAATAAACTGTTTTCCCCACATTGGCAATTCACATTAAAATGTTACTTAAAAAAAAGCCCTAACGCTAGTCACAATGCATCACAGTTAAGGCAAAAATCTTTTACTGCAACAAGTGACCTTATGTTGTTGCATCATCACACCATGACAATCTAACAGCAACCTAGACTGGCTAAGTCTCTTCCTAAATCTCAGTTCCAGGTGCTCTGATTTTAGGGTCCCAAATCCTGCTGTAAGGAAAGCTAAACTGTTCTTTCTTACTGAAATACTGAGGGACTTGGACAGTCTAGTAAGAGAGTGGCCTGTTCCTGACCAGAATGCAAACACTAACCTTCATTATATTCAACAAAAAGACCAAATAAAGTACCTACTTTTATTGGCCCTCTGTTTTTTTGGTTCTGTAGAATACCTGGTTTTAGATTCCCAAACCCTAACCTTAATAAAAATTATCACTTTGGCTGTAACGCTAAAAGGCACCATAAGGCTTTATGTCACTAGAAACCACCAGCTCTAATAGCCTCTTCCTGTCTCTAGCAATGATACAAAATTCAATTGAACAAAATTGAACAATTTCACTTCTTTAACCTTATTTCCCAAAGGCTTCAGTCCAACACTCCTACCATAAGCTAAGTCAGTGGGTGGGAAGTACAAAAATCAAGTAATAAACTGAACTCTTGGAGCTTTAATTTCCCAAACCCAACTGTAACCTAATCTATGTTGCAATCAGAGAACAAGTAGAGAATATAAAGCCTCTGCAGAAAGTAGTCCTCTTTCTAGCTCCGTGGCCACTGGAGAATCCAACAGCAAGCTGGGCTCCTGAGGTTTCACTTTTCCAGTTGCTAACCCCTATCTAGTTAAAATGCAAGAAATTTTTCCCCATAATAAATGGCAGCATAAAGGAATCACATTTTTTACTTCTGCTCACTTCCTCATTTTGTAGGCCTTGGAGAATGCAGTCTTGGGTGTTTTATTTTGAAAGCCGCGCGTTATCCACATAACTCACCATATGACCTTACATAGGCAACGTGAGTCTAGATTAAAATGCAACAATTAGGCACCAGCCAGTACAAACAGCAATCTACTTCCTAATTTAATGGGTTTGGAAGAATGCAAAAATAAGCCAGCTCTATATCCAAAAATCTAGCTCAATTCTAAAATTATTTTGCATCAGAGTAACATTCTTCTGCTAAACAACAACAAATCTGTCTGGTCTTTATCGAAACCAGTTTTCCGTGGATGTAAGAAATTCAATAATAAGTGGTACTCCGCAGTGATAGATTGCCAAACCCTAATCAATCTAAAATTACAGGTGATATTAACCTACAACAAAAGGCAGCATGTGGCATTAACCATTTTTGGCACAGCCCATTTCCTAACTTTAAAGGCACAATGGCATCTAGCAAAGAAAGTGCTCCTAAATATGAACAATAATGTCTTAGGTTACCGTACAACAGCAGAAATATAAGACTGATGATAATCAGCTGTCATCTGTTTTCTGCCTTTGAGAGTTTTTCTGCATGCAACATAAACTAAGTGCACAATTTTTAGTCCAAAATCTGAAATCTAAGAAATGTAGGATAAAGTTTTGTCCTAAAAATAATACCAGCCAGTCTCCTAACCCTCAATCTGAAATTTTAGGCCACTTTGCTTTAACAGAAAAAAAAACCACATATCTTGGCCCATAATGTATACCAACTAATTCCCTAACACTGAGACCCTTGCAGAAGGCTTCAGTAAACCTTCAGTCTTTGATTTTCATTAATCTAATCTTAATGCTGACCAAATTAGAGGCATCACTACCCTTTCTAGTAATCCTCTTCCTAGCCTATGGAATCCAGAAGCATATAGGAACAAACTGGGCTACAGAGCCTTTCTATTTGCTAGCCCTAACCCTCAACACTACTTTACACCATAGTCCAGATCCACATACCTATACTAGAACTGTATTTTTCTCGTAAATCCACGCTAGGACTTACCCAAACACCGGAGGTTTTGCAGAATCCAGAAATAGCGTGGGTTCCTGAATCTTTAAATTCTAAACACCTTGCCACAAAAAAAAAAATGTAGACCCAAGAACCTCTTCAATATAGTGAAAAATAGGATTTGACCTTCATCCAATCCATTCATAATTCTTATGGTCATGAGGCATCCAACAGTATAATTTTTTCTGTATTTAGTTGCTCTAATCTTACCTTCATTGTAACCCTAACCAACATCATCTCAATACAGTAAACAGTAACATCTAAAAAACGAATGAAAGAAACAACATAAGTGTCAACTGAGATAAAACAATTTACTAACTGAAGAGCCGGCGAGCACCCAGCAATGAAGTAGGCTCCTTGGCTGCAGGAAACCTGTGCCTTCCCATAACCCAAGCCCTGGCCTTTATTTCAGCCAGCGGTTATGCACCCATACACCAAAAGACATGACAAGGTTTGGACCTCATGAACCTTTTCGTAGTTTCAGAGCCCTGCAGCACCCAACCGATCAAGGTATGAAGTCAAAGCTGTAGTTACAACTACATAGGCAGCACATAGAGCAAAATGCAACTTAAGGCAATGACTCCCTATAATAACCTCTTATTTATTTGTGTTAGCTAAGGAGAATCTCATAGAAAATATATCCTTCCCATCTTCTTCCCTCAAATCTTAACCCTAACCAGGGTCATAACTCAGACTTGAATTACACTCAGGTAGTTGATAGCTACAACAAAACTGGATGTGTGATGTAAATCTTTGGTAACAGCAGCTTTTTCCTGTCCCTGCACAATGAGGCGAATCCTGCATTAACTCAGCTATTCAAGCCACATTTCACAAGTTCTGCCCCAATACACTACTCCCACACATACAGCACAGCCAGCTCCTAATTTACCATTTCTAAAGGTTTTTAACTGGAGTTCACCATTTTTATCTCCTGTGATATAACTTGAAAATCAAAACAGTTAAATGTGCTTACCATTTTTGTTTTTAAAAAAAAGTGCTAATCTCTCAAGCTTCTGTGACTAAGGATAAAGTACTCAAAATCAGAAATTCTTTCAGAGAGCTACATAAAAATATGCATTAGCTCAGCTGCAACTAATGGACAAAATGCACTCTTAGCTTGACTGTCAGTATACTCATTGGAAATAAAGCCCCAAGAAGAGCCTGGAATGTCCAGCTAGGCCTTGCCTGAGTCGCAACACTGAAAAGACCAGCAGATAAGCTTACTAAACACTTTCTTTTTATAAAGATTTTCGCTGTTCCCAGTGGAAAAAGTAATTCAGCCAGCAACTGTAATCTATTCTGCAGAGCGGAATCAATAATCATCAGGAAGTAAAATAATAAATAACACTGCCCTGCTGGAAGGAAAGAAATTGAAATAAGATTTCTGGTGCAAATGAGGAATGACAGAAACAAAGGAGAAAAAAAAAAAACAAAACCAACCCCAACACATGCTATGTAACTCCATTTACAAGAAAATGGGGTTTGCCTGCAATCTTACTGTGAGAGAAAAAAACATGAGCAAAATATCTTTGCAACATGTTCTGAACAGAATGTATTTTCTTTAATATAGAAATACAACTATTCGATAAAGTAGTTTTTAGTCTGGTTTTTGAATTTGGACAGATAAAAATATTATTCATTTCACTGTTACGAACTGTCTCATTATCAGTCAAACAGTAAAATTCAGAGCTGTACACCTAGTATTGGAGCCCTGCTGAAAAGAATTATTTGACCCCAGAAAGTGCACTCGTCTAAGTTTGACTCAAGATGGACATTTCTTCTCACACAGAAGCTCAATTGCTTCAGCAGTGCAAGATGAAAGGCATGGCATTCAACCTGCCTGGGGCAGGGCCGGGGCGGGGAGAGATCTGTGCCCCAGGGTTTTCACTTCACATCTCTACCTTTTTCTATTTGTAGTATTGGATGGCACATGTAATAACATAATAGCATTTATTATAATAAATGAATACTGATAGCATTATAATAATACCAATTACACTTACTTCCCTTGCAAACTGCATGAAGATTTACATGCCTTAAGCATGGAGAAAACTAGAGGACGCTAAGTGGAATAAGAGATTCTAATTTTAAATTCAATCGTCTTAAAGTCTTTGCAATTTGGATTCATAATTTCTTACATCTTAGTATGCTAATGTTATACATTGTTATACTCCATACTTCGAGTTTCTCCAGGCTACTGAAGCATCACTATTTAACAGATTTGTCTTTTGCATCTGTCCATCTTAAAAAAAAAAAAATTAAAAAAGGCTTCCATTGGAACTAACGATTGCCAAGCACAAATCTAGTTATACAGGTCTTAAAAATGGTCAGACAGGGTCAAGCTCCACAACTAGAAAAAAATATATATAAGGTAAGACATAACACAGCAGAAGCTGTGAGTGAGTGAAATCTGAACACTTGCCTTATGCCATTATATCTCAGCATTATAGTATTCATAATATGTTTAATATTTTTCCACAAATAAAAACCTGATACACTATATCAGAACTCATATGCACCAAATACAGTAAGATTTTTAGCAGATAAGATATGGTTACTCAAACAAAAATATGAATATTGAAAAGGTCAAAACAATCTTTCACATTATTACAGTTGCTACTCTGCTTGTTTGGAACAATAACTTTTTTTTAATCTCCCCCAGACAACCTTAGCCCATTCTTCTGATACAGTTTCTGAAGAGAATGAAAATTTTCACGAAATGAATACATTGACATTCCAAGATTCACACCTTCAAATTAATGACTCTTCTTTCTAGAGAAGATCTTTCTTGGCTCTCAGCATATAAAATGATCTCTTGGCTTATTGGAAAGATAGCTGCAGACTTTCCCAGTCAGGGACAAGAATTCTGGGAGTTCATGCTTATTAAAAATAATAGTATTCCTTATTAATTCCTTATTAATTTTTTTAAGACTTCCTGAACCCCTCTTGCTAGGATTAGTGAATGGCAAGGAGTGTCACTGTCTTAAAAAACATTAACAGCCGTTGTTCTTCTTACAAATGACAAATTAAATACCAAACTTGAGAAACTTAGCGCAAAGTCATCTGCACTGGAGATCAATGCATAATTTTTTTTTTTCCTAAAATATATTTTTTATTATATGTTTTCTACAGAAGAGCTAGGTACTCATATTCGTTGGTTTGGTTTCCCTTAAGTGAACAAGCACTTAATGAAAGATGATAGATTTGCATCCTTAATAATGTAACTACCTTTTCCAATAATTTTATTAAAGATTTGAGGGACTGAATATATTTCTGGATGTGTGAAACACTTATGTCGTTGAAACTGGTAACCATTATAGAATTAGGGATGGAAGGAGAAAAAAATAGCAGGGAGAGATTTTCACTGCAAACAAGACTAAACATGTATTTCATATAAACTTATCCGGCAAATTATTATTTTTTTCTGCAATAATAAAAGACCATAAGTATCTTGCATCCATGAAACTTCTTCCAGCTTGTGACAGGCAACCCTAGCAAAAGTGGCTTTTGAAACAGAAAGTGGTGACAGAACAGCTTCTGTGAAACGCTGTCCTAAGACACCTGTCAAAGTATGTGACACTCAGAAATACCTTCTCACAGCTTCTCCTATAGTTTCCCATCTATCCCTAGAGAAAAATCTCAATGTCTTTCGCCACTGGAAACTGCTCGCAACGGTGGCTTTTAAGCAGGAAAGAATAAACCTCAGCTGATGTTGCCATGCGTATTTCATCTCTGGATGACCTTCTGGCAAGGAAAAGCACACTACTGGACTAGTCACCACAATTTAGTCCATTTAGCTGTTCTGAAAGACAAAGGTTGGTTGAATCCGCTCAGTTTGATCTCAGGCTTAACTACGAGACGCAGAGAGGAATATGCTCTGCAAGAATGTACCGGAGAAGTACTCAGGACGATATGGTCATGACAGTAGTGGAAAGACATGCTATGAATCGTTGTATGAGTAGAATGTGCCCAACTGCAGCAATATCGCAGGCCACTCTGATTACCATTAACACAGGATATTGAGTTGTTTTCCTTGCAAAATATTTACATTTTGATTTCTAGCCAGGAGCTGGAGCTCATGGAGGTGATAACAGATCTCAAATCTAATTTCATTGAATGAAGTGTATTCATTTTGAAACTAGAAACTGAACTGAAGGCTATGACAATTTATTACTTGCTCAAAATTAATTAAACTTCAGGGAAGGAGAAAAGACCAGAAAATTGCATGTTATTGACATAATTAAAATGCAAAGTTGGTTCTCCTATTTCATTTTTTGTTTTGCTAGAAATAAAAAAAAGCTTGGAAAGAAAAGCTTTTTGAGTGAGCAGTTAGACTAATTAAAAGTAATAAATTACACTATCTTGAGATGAAGGTATAGATCACTTGTTAAGGATGCTACACAGTGTCGTTTACTGACATTAGAAGAGAATTGGAAGCATCAACTGATAAGTGAAAGCTAGCAAAAAACATCAGACAGCACAGATTGATTTCTCAGCAAACTAATTTAAACACTCTGTTCGATGCTGTAGCTAAAACACTATCTCATTCATAGCTCTGAGAGCAGTTCAGAAAGTACCTGCTGGTGCACAGGCAACATACGAGTGCGTACAGTGTTAATTTAGGTCATAAACATGTTGACTTTAAACCACTTCGTAAAAAAAAAAAAAAAAAAAAAAAAAAAAAAAAAAAAAATTAGAGAAGTTATACCAACAGCTCATAGACAAAGACATATTTGGAAGGCTGTCTGTTTCTCCTTAGTGGTCACTAACATAATTAGCAAGGTGGGTTCATTTAAAGGTAGCAGTCTTTTCAGCCTTAGGAGATTTGTGTAGTTAATTAAAGGACTTTAGAAAAACCCCCATAGAAGATATTTTATGAACATCACTGTGAAAGAAATCTTACTGATGGGACACTGTTTGTAGACTACAAACTGTTGGACATCATGCAATATGCACAGAAGTTTAAAATTCAAGCTACAGAAACATCTCAATTTCTTAGATCTTTTAAGAAATGAGATAAATAAAAGGAAACACTGTAAAAAGGAGGGAAAATAAGAAAGGATTTGCATCTTGCTCTATCAATGGATGGGTGAAAAAAAAACCAGAATGAGCAACTTGTCAGTGCACAGCATTTTGAGAACAGCGTTCTATCCTCCTGCATTTCCCACCCCTCATTATATTATTTTCTTTATTTAAAGCTGTATTATACAAAAATATAGCTAACCTTTATATTTTGACATTATTTTCTCTATTTTAAAACATCTGAGTAAATGCATTTTGAAAATAACAGGTTGCAATCTTGTAATTGAAATCAATGACTGCATAGGCCATCCCAAGTCTCCTATACTCAAATGCTCCGTCTCTACTGGCGACTGAGGCCTTTCTAGCTGGATTCCTCATGGAAAGAAAATCAGCAATGGGTGATATAACCCAGCTGACAGTTGCTATGCAACACAGGAAATCATAAAAAACCTCAACCACCAGCAACCCCCTCTTTGCCAGTGACTCAACTTTACATGATGTTAATATCACGTCTGCAAGAAAAGACCCTAGCTGAAGAAAGGCAACATCAATGGAAAATAAGAAAGCAAGCGCATACTACCACACAGCTATAGTCACATGGAAAATATCCACCAGATGGTCAACATATCAATGAAATTAAATCTTGTCACTCCTAAGAAACAGAAGATTGTGGTAGCTTGACCTTGTCTGGCTGCCAGACACCCACCCACCTGCTCTCTCACTGCCCCTCGTCAATGGGACAGGAGAGAAAGTGTCATGAAAGAGCTCTTGAATCAAGATTAGGACAAGGAGATCACTTACTAGTTACTGCCACGGTCAAGGGAGGCTGAAATTACGGAAAATCCGTTTAATCTATTGCTAAGTATTAACAGGGTAGGATAATGAGAAATGAAAACAGAACTAGAAACACCTTCTCCCCACCCCTCCCTTCTTCCCAGGCTCAACTTCACTCTGAACTCTTGTACCTCCTCCTCTGAGGAGCACTAAGGATGGAGAATGAGAGTGTGGTCACTTTACGACACTAACTCTGCCATTCCTTCCTCCGAGGACCTCCATGAGGTCCTTCCCAAGGGGTACAGTCCTTCAGGAATAGATTGCTCTCACATTTTCTCCTTCTCTCACAGCTACTTAAATATGTAATTCTTAAATATGTAGTTACAGAGGTACCATCAGTGTCACCAATGAGCTGAGCTTCGGCCACTGGCACGCCCATTGGAGATGGCTGGAACTAGCTGTACCCATGATGGGGCAGCGCTGGTCATCTCTAACATGGGCCACCCGTGCAGCCCCCACTGCTGCCAGAACAACCTCAACAGAAAGATGCACCAGTGTCATGATATGTACCATTCTCTCTGAGCAGCCAGGTGACAGTCTGTGTTACCAACACCTATAATTTTATTCTTAGTCTCAAGCTACTTCACATTTTTTAATTGAAACCTGGCCTTGTGACTTGCATAAAAAAATCCAGACATCATTTTGGTTTAAAATGTACTTATATCCCTCAGGGCAGCAGATGAAAGTTGGAAATGTGAGTCTTAACAGATCAAACACCAGAAGTAAATTAAAACGAAATAAGTTGCTACTTTTAGAGCACGTTGCCATAAAGCAAATCTCACAATTAACGGATGTTTTCTGCCAGCCCTAAAGCACCCCAATAATCTAGATAAAGCCCAGCAGCCTAGGGTCTGCAGTGTTACGTTGATAACATACTTCAACAGTTTCACACTCATTAGGCATTTCTGGACACACTGCAGTTTTTTGTTTGTTTGTTTGTTTTTGTTTTTTTATTTTAATTTTATTTATTTATTTATAATTTTTTTAATTATTTGTTTTATTTTATTTTTATTTATTTATTTTAAATTTTTAAGGAGCAGTGAGGAACTGATGTAAAAGCAGCTATGGCAACCCCACAATCTCCCCAACACATTCTCCAAATAATTATTATATTTTTTTCATCTGAACTTATAATCAACAGACAACCAGGAATATAGGATTTTTTTTGTGTTTTGTGTTAACTCTACTTTTACAAAATGCATATTAATCTTCAGATTAGGCATTGCAGAGTAGGAAACAAAGGTGTAAACCATGGTGAGATGCTTTAAGTACAGTTTGAGTCTGCCCTAATTATTACTTAGCTCCATTTTCTGAGCAATGCAGTGCTAAAAATGCACACGCATACCCAGACCATGCTGCTAGCCGTATAATTGCACACAGGTCCCAGTGCCATCCCTTTGGGAGCCACCAGCCTTCACCATATCCTGACAGAGAGACAGGTTGGGCGGTGAACTCAGCACATGGGGGAGATCAGAGCCCGAACTAGACACTCCAAACTACATCTCCATCAAGCTTCATCACCCAGATTAAGGCCTAACTGAGAAGCAGCAATGTCTTTCAAAACAAAAAAAAAAACCAAACCAAACAATCAAAAAATCAATTTTAAATTAAAGAAAAATGATAAATTTTAAATTTGGTTACTTTAATGCCTGGCTTTCGCAATAACACATCATCAAATGTGACAGAAAGTCACTTATGACAGAAAGTCACTTATCTGAAGAGCTGATAACAAAGAAATGTCTGTTCAGTGGGAATTCTGAAAGCAGCAAGACTTTTTCCCCATATATTTTCCCAATAAAAGCCCAAACACTAAAAAAAACCCACCCTTTTCTTTTATTTTTCTCCTATTAAAATAGAGTAGTGTCCTGGAAGCAAGATGAAAGCCTGGAAAGGATAACTCAAAGGTGTGAAAGGAGGTCAAGGTGGAATAGCTGAATCTACATCTATCTACATAAAATTTCTACTATAATTCTATTTCCTACTAGCTTATAACCCCCACACTCCTCCACACAACTGACACAAATTTTTATGATCAACATCAGCTGATGATGGCATTTATTAAGCTGGTCACTTTATACTCTGGGTCTAATTCTGCACGCACAAGAGAAACATCTCTGCACAACAGTCTCACTCTGTGAGCATCCTCGTTTCTTGAGCGGTTAACCTCATTCTGCGGAAATTTGGAAGTGTTAAAATAAAGCAGATATTCTGAAACAGAATGAATTTGGCTTTGCAGGAGTGTGAACTGGCATGTTATCTTATGACAGCACTTACAGTTGATTATCCTTGGATTCATATTCAGAAGAGGAAGAAATTAAAACTAAAACAATTCTTAGCTCCTCATGATTCACAAAGTTATGTTTTATCCCATGGTTGTAATGCATTTTTATTCTTAAGGAAGGAAGTTTGGTCAGAGGTTGATTTATCTGTAAAATTCAGAAGGTATTTTCTGGGAGTTGAATTAATTTTTATTGTCATCAGGTCACCTCTTACCCCAGGATCAGTAAATCTAGGTGTGAAGGAAGAGTCCCTCTCTGTTCCTGTCCTGATCCAAAATGCCAGTAACTCATAAATGTTTGTGCACTAAGTTACTGAGTGAGATGGTCGACATCTTCCTTAAAGAACAGTTTGGGTTTTATTTAAATTTGCTCACCTTTCTTCAAGCCTATTTAATGTGTTTCCTTTTTGTAACAGAAAAGAAAATTGCATTAAATTGGAAAAATAATCCATGAAAAGGAGGATTTAGAAAATCATTACAAGTCATAACAGAATAATGTGTTGCTACCATTGTAGAAGTAATAAATACATACTAACTGAATAATAAATTTGTAGGATTACTGCTGCTCATGCATTCATTCCAGCTTTACAAGTACTCCTCTCCGAGATCCCAGAGGGTGAATTTCTGCTATGGAAGCAAGAGTCAGAAGTAGGGTTCAAACCAAACAGGTAGGGGCTTCCTACTTTTTTGTAGTAAACATCAAAAAGAATAGATAATGCTGTCTTTTGAAGGCTTTTCCTGAGTCCTAGGCTTAAATCAAGGTGATTGGCACTGAAAGGCAAGGCTATTCTGGCCTACCAACCCATGTCATTGAACGGTGTACACTCAATCTTCTAACTGGCACCCGTAAGTGTTTAAACATTAAAAAAAGTGAACAAGCAAACAAAACCAAGCAAAATTAACTGGGAGAAAAAGAAAAAAAAAAAAAAAACCACACAAAAGAGGAATGACAGAGACATAAGATTTAAAAGCATTGATTGTGTTATGCCAGAGGGAGGGCAATCCAGAGATCCACATAACTGATCTCACTCCCACAGGAAATAAACACATTTAATCTATATTTGTGCTAGGACTAGTCAACAATTTTTTAACTAGAGCTCCTGCAGCTGCTTGAAGATATCAAGACATTAATCCACAATTTTCTTTTTCTGAATTGAAGATGTTTTCTCTTTGAGAAACAACTAGAAAACCAGCATCAGATATTTGGATAATTTTCTGCCACTCAGAACACAGACACCTTTAATTTGTGTTCTTTGGAGTTCTCCACAGATGATCTCTGAGATGGGAATGCAGTAAAGGGTGTAATGAACACAGGACGATGAAGATTCAAGGGAGAATCATGCAACCAGAAAAACCCGAGCTATAGATTTAACCATTTATCCTCTAAAATGAGGCATTAAGTTTTCTGAGCTCTCAACAAGCATGCAAAGCATTAGTAACAAGTGAAAACGTGATTCAGTCAAGAGAGTAAGTATCCCATGTCAAACCATCACAGATTGTAAATATCTGCCACAGACCACCTGACATAGAAAAGGAGACAAACGAAGACCCCTAATTGTATCTGGAGTGCCACATCCAGTTCTGCGCTCCCCACTTCATGAAAGACTTGTCAGATCAAATCAAGTACAGTGGTGGTCCACAAGGATTTTTAGTGGGCTGGAAACCATGATGTGCAAGAAGAGGCCGAGAGTTGGATTTGTTCAGTCTGGAGAAGGAGAACCTTATTGCCGTCCACTTAATGGGGGAGTGTAGAGAAGATGCAGGCAGACTCTTTTCAGAGATGCAAGACAAGAGAAAAAAGGCAATAGACACAAGCTGAAACGTGGGAAACTCAGATTAGATGGCGGGGGTGTGGTGGCAGGGGGAATAAAAAAAAATTTAAAAAAAAAAAAAAAAAAATCACTGTGTGGGCAGCCAAACAGCAGTTGCCCAGAGACCCTGTGGAACCTCTATCATTGGAGATCTCCAAAACTTAACTGGACGAGGCCAGATGGCCCCTGGAGAACCTTTTGAACATATGTTTTTTTCCTGTGATCTTACCGTCTTTATGAACTCCTGGAAACAAGTTCTGTAATGGCACTGCAGACATTTTGTTTTAACCAAGCTAAAAACATGAAGAGATAAAATCTAATATATTTTCTATTTAAAGATTCCTACTCTGTGTCTCAGATGTTGGGGGTGTCAGCAGTATGGATAGAGGAATCAGATCTTTTTTCTGCCTGGGAAATGGCTGCCTTGGGAGGAAATACAGAACATAAGGAGAACAGAAAAGACAGACTAATCTCAAAAATAAAATATATAAAAAAAAAGAAAACACAAAGATATTTAATCTGGCAATATGGGTTCAGATTTTATTAGCATGCCCTGTCTTGGCATTTGACACTCACTTTCTATGATGACTGAAGTTATTCCTTTGAGATAATTTTATTTCTAATTTAACTCAGATGGTCTCATAGTTTTGTACAGCACCTGCTTTATATCTCAGCTTCTCACTCTAAGGGAAAAGAGGGAGAATGATTTTTAAAAGCCAAATTTTAAATGCCAAAAAAAATTAACATACAAATGGGAGCAGATGTTGCTTTCATAAAGGTTCACAGCACACACACACAAAAAAAGTCAATGCTGTGCAGTGCAGAGAGTTTAATCTCTCTTCTTCCTCTCATTCCATTTTGGAAATTATTTTAAGTACACCATTGGTTTGGGGATAGATGGCCATCAGTTTTGTAGTCTAAGTCTACCTTTAATTTTCTTTCTTTCATTATATTTACTTCCAAAGAACCAACTCAATATCCTCCTGGACATGTCCTAATCCAGAATCACTAAATGGCGTATTTATTCCTACGTACTCCAACTAATTTCCAACTTAATTCCAAATGCAAATATTTGAGTTGCAGGCTGTTAGGTGCAGCTGGCTGTGTCTACACTCTGATCATCTGACCCAGATCTGATTCATATACAATACTCTAGTGAAGTTTTGAGGCACCTCTGTATATTTTCTGCATTTTTAATGGTAAAAAGAGTCTTCAGCTAAGCCTCATCATATAAATACAGCATCTGACTGAAAAGCCTACTGCAGGAGGCAATTACAATTGATTATATGATCAAGATAAAGTACTTCAAGAGTACTGCCTGAATGATTATTTAAAGCTGGGACCAGAATATCTCTTGAACTTGGAGAGCTTCCTTTGTTTATGTTTTGTTCCTATGTTTACATCCCATACCTGAACCTGAACACAGACAACTACATCCATGGGCTGTAGCAACATTCTTCTCTCACAATCTTTAAAGAGGTAGATTCCAATTCCCCACATAGCAAACTCAACCAGCTGATTCAGTATGTCTCTGGCCCTCAAATTTCAACCTAAACTGAAATATTCTTCCTTTACCAGTAAACAAATGGGAGAATACTTTACTTCTATTCCCTTAGCAATGAATGAATGGATTTTCCAACTCCTGTTGACATGACATCCCTACAAACAAGACTTATATCTCTGTAGGATTTCCTATGAAAATAAGCAGATAAATAATTGAAGAAGTTTGAATAGTAGAAGTTAATGAAAACAAGTCAGGAAGCATTCCTGAGTATGGAACTGGGGCAGGATTTTGCCTTTTAATCATTATGAGCAGAAAAGAAACAGAGGGGAAGGCACTGGAGAAAGAGCAGATGGTTAATTAAAAAGCACAACCTTTTGGTGTTTCCAAATTGCATATTGACCTGGGGTAAACTTCCAGTTTCATCCACCACGATATTCTGTAAATAGACTTATAGAGGGCTTGTTCCTCTAGAATCATATAGAAATACTCCTTTTGGCCAGTGGAGTAATTTAAACAGGCAGAATTTTGCATTACACTATCTACCAAGTTCATTTGTAATTTTCTTTCATCAATGTATCTAGAAATTGTTTTATTTTCCTCCAGAAGATGAGTCTGTTTCTAAACTTTTTACATAAATGCAGTTGGCCTTGGAACCCACAACAATACAGTTGCATGCAACCATCCTACCAGCAGCTCTAAGGCAGATCATGTTTTCCAGTTTTAATATATTAATTTTTAATCTCTACCAATTTAGGCACTCCTGCAAAAATGCAGATTTCTAAACATTCACTATGACATTTTTTAAAGATCACATGTCACTCAATCCATTCTTCCGTCCATCACTTCCTAAATCAGCCATTAGTAATCCTCAAATTGTAATATATATTTTATTTGGGGAAATGTATTCCAGGGAGGCTGTGTTCTTTAGGGCTACTGGTGTTGTTATTAACTCCTCTTGTGAGTTCTGGCTGAGCTGCGTTTCTCTACTTACTCCAAGGAATCACATTGAAACTTCCATGTTCACCATCTAATGTTGCCCTTCTATACTTGTACATTACACATCAATTCATATAAGTGACATTGTTATTCATGTGAACACAGTTCTAAGCTAAAGAAAAAAAAATCAACATATATAACTGACACTGACTTGGTTTACTCCCTGGATAAACACAGACAATAACTCAAATAAAACACTAGTCTCATCAACTTAGCCTCCTTCCAAAAATAAGCCCAGAATTCTTTCTGATCACCAGAACCAGATATTGAAAACAAAAGACATCTCACACTCACACCAAACAGTGTGTTTTGACTTGCACCAGCTCTGATGAAGATGTAGTATAGTGTGCACATACCCATTTGGCAACGTTTCTGCCTATAGACAAAGCCATCTCCCAATTCTTTGCTTTGCCTTTGTTTTATACATCAAAATACAGTTCTCAGGGTGCAAATTAAAACAGCAACTGTAACTCAAAGTCCTACCTGAAACAGCCCAAAAGTTTGGTTTTTTTGTTTTTTTTTTTTTTTTTTTAAGCCAATTCCAAACATAATG
The DNA here is from genome assembly GCA_009806455.1 of Tetrax tetrax. Taxonomy (NCBI): domain Eukaryota; kingdom Metazoa; phylum Chordata; class Aves; order Otidiformes; family Otididae; genus Tetrax; species Tetrax tetrax. The sequence goes on along the minus strand of WHYT01017363.1, from coordinate 399,646 downwards.
ATGGTGTTTTGTGAAGTATTATGAGACAGGATTGTTTATCTCTTTCTTTTCCCTGTGCAAAAAGCATTCCGACAGTATTTTTCACCCATAACACTTCCAATCAGTACCACTTCGCCTGTGCTAGGTAACAGAGTGAGATTGAATAGCTTAGAAACAGACATTTATGTTTAAGTGATTTGGAAGTCCATGTGCTGAAATTCTTGAACGTGTAGCAATAAATGTAAATAAGTAAATAACATGTTTATTAGCTTCGCACAAAATCTGAAGCCCTAGATTCTTGTACGAACATGAAAGGCGATATAAGTCATAATGATTTCCTTTCGCATCTTTTCCCATGCTTTTTCTTTGCCATGTGCTGGATATAGAGTCTGAGCCCTGAATCACGCGTGCATCATACAGGTATTAAGCACAGTAAGCCTATAGGGATCTTTTTCTTTGCTATACCAATTACCTGGCTTGACTATTAAAAATACTTAGGGCTTTACACTGTATGAACTGCTCCAAATAACAAAACTCATTTAGAGATTAAGAAAGTGACGGCATTCCACCTAGTCTAATTAATGGTAATCTACAAAACAATTCAAAGGCTTTGCTCTGTCTCAAAAAGCACCTGCTCTAATTCCTTTCAAACTGAAACTACGCAGCCAACAAAATCTGAAAAGCCTAGGAGAGATGGCATTACTAAAAAGAAAGCAAAACAAACAAAACTCAAACAGGTTTACTTGCTTTTCTGGATACACTTTTAAACTGGAACTGGATGAGTTGGTGCTTAATGGTGGAGCTGAGTTAGTAAGACAGACTTAAGCTACCTATAATATATCAGGAATGTATTATATGCTCATACAGTTTTTCACCTTTCTGAAATACAAAGTTGAAATCTAACTCCAGTGAAAGCACACACAAAAATATGAAAAATCTGCACCTATTATACCTATGTAATTACACTGTTATACAATTATTAACATAAGCAGAGAAATATATTCAGAGAAACATATAGGCTTTAACCATATTAGTTTTCTCTCTCTGGAAACATGCTTAGTAGAAAATTCCTAGTTTGACTGATCTAAGTAAAACAGCAAATTCACATCATATAGTTGCTGTATTTTGTATTTTATTGGGCCAAATTTGGTACTACAAGCAGCAGTAGCATGGTGAGCACATTACATCTGTGGTTGTAAGAAAACTCAAGTGTGCTGCCTGGAAGTCAGAAAAGTGTAGCAGATGGAAGATAACGCATAAAAAATGGTTGTTTTGTGGAATGAGGTGATCCCAGGAGTGGCACTGGGCAGAAAGACAGCAGGTACCTGCCCGACATATGGCTTTTTCTGGGACTACACTGGAAATTCTGCAACTCAGTATTTTGACCTATCTTCTCCTAACTAAGAAAAGAAGGAAAAAAGTCTCTGCCATAGATTTGGAAGGAAGACAGGCAACATTTTGGGGAAATTAAAATTTTACTGAAGTTGGCTTGCCTCTAATTGTATTGTAATTGCTCTGGGCCAACTTTTTAAAAGAGACTGTCCCAGAGGGAGAAGCAACCAGAGAGAGAGAGTTATAATAGGAGAAAAATCTATCTCAGCTGTGTAAATGAATGTCCCTGAAAATTAATAAAAGAAGTAGAGGAGGATGGATGTCAGTGTCTCAAAAATGCTGCAACGTAAAAATATAATAAAAAGGGAATTATTACCTTGGGAGTGACTAAAAACAATATAAGATTCTTGAAATATATAAAGGGAAAGAGATAAAGGGCTGAAAACTGAAATAATTAGCCCACTAAGGGATTAGGGAGAAACTTAATACGAAGTGAACAGTATATAGTGGGAAAATTAAATGAGTTTTGCACTTCTTCGTATTCGTGAGGGAAATCTGAGGTGAAACGGTATAAATAAAAGGAACCATATTTTGCAACTGCTGAGTGGTACAAATGAAAGGATATCATAGCAGAACAAGACTTGGGTATGTTTAAAATCACTAAAACCAGATTAAGCTACAAGAAAATGGGTTATCCCTTCAATAACTGAAAGGAATAGAAGAGGAAATAAGTAAGAGATTATGTAGGTTCTTTTGAGAGGAGGTATGAAGAAGAACTGCAAAAGAAAAGGGATACTTGTATCAGTCCTTTAGAAAATAAATAGTGAAATAGCAAAGGAGTAGCTTAAAAAACAGATCCACAAACCCAGCTGTGGTGATGCACAATGGAGAAATGCAACAGGACAATATTGAAAGTATATATTTTATTGGTATATGATTGTCTTTCAGGAATGAATTCTTTAAAGGTCTAGTTTCCAAATATACTCCCCATAAAAATATAATTACTTTAAAATTATGTATATTTGTTTATTAAAAAAAAAAACAGTGGAATATAATTAGAGAGAAGAAAATTAAAGACAAGAAATACTTCTATTTTTGGTAGTTATAAATCCGAACACTGGAAATAAAAACAGTCTGTTCAGAATTTTGCAGTGTTTTTGGTTCTAATTACATGCAATTATTACACTGCATACAAAAGAAATAATCTCCAAATAATTATCTTTTGTATTGTCAGTGTGGCACTCTAAGCAATTACTGTGCACTCAAAGTATATTTCTAATAAACAAGATATTAGAAGAATAATAATACATCATTCATATACAAAATTTTTATAAACAGAATGTCATTTAAGTGACATGACAAATATTCTGCCAAAAAAAAGTGATTTGTCTACAACCACCCTACAGATTGTACTGCTTCCAGTCTAGAACCTCAACTACAGGGATATTTCACTTTCACCAAAAGATCTGTAATCAACCTCTGATTATTCATCCAATGATAATGCCAGGATTTATTTACTGGTTTAACGTCAATGTGCTGAAAGACTTGCCTTTCCAATAATTATTACATTCATAAATTTATTAAGATGCCTACACTTATTCAAGTGGCCACGATTAAATAATTTACAAGGTATTCCAATTGCTGTCCTGAAGTTGATAGTATAAATCATCATCTAAAAACATTGAGTGGTGACTCAGTAAAACCAGAACATACTAGGGCTTTAAGTCCACATTCACTATATGAGAGCCATAAATGCTTGTAAAAATCATAGGTTTTATTCCATTTAGTTCACCATAGAGTACAATGCCTAACTACTTCACGTTTGAAGTTGGGACTAATCATTCTGTGCAAAACTGGTTCTAGACTCTGGGAGATATAAATACAGGTTACTGGGGGCCAGAGTGAAATTAATTAATAATAAGCCAGAAATCATATAATTATCATTACTTATAAACAATCTAAGCAGATTTCTAGTTCAAAAGGATATTTTCCTATGTAAAAATTTGTGTCAAAACAAATTTTTTTTTTTGTAATTGCATCATTGGAATGGGACAATGGCTATAAATATGTATATTCTGCAAATTATAACGGGGGGGGGACGGACACCAAAAAAAGAAGAGAAAACCAATTTCTCTTTTTTTTTCCTGTCCTCTTAAGATATTAATCTGATTTCAAAGTCCCTTTTGGAACCCTCTAGATGCCCTATGACATTTTTCTGAGTTTTCACCTGTAACTCAGAAATCAATTGATTGGCAGAGTTGATTTCTTCAGGCTTCTGAAAAATTTTCTGCAGCACAGATCACAGAGGGGCTACAAAGTGAATGACTTGTTCCACAAAACCCCACATTTTGTAGCTCGCAAGCGGGCATTTCTCTTATCAGTGGCACTGACCTGCTGCTTTATTTCTCTTGCGTATCCCTTCCACGGAGGCTGTCAAGGTAACAACCTCCTGCATGGCTGGCCACGGCCCTCCTAGAACTGGGATCTGGAGCTCAGACACCGTGGTCATATTAGTAGGTAGTTATTGGATAAGTAGCTATTATTTGTCTTATTACTCATGTATTTTGGTAATTCAAGCATGCAGTCCTAGGTTTCAGCTAGCATAGATTAATGAACTTTGCTCGAAATATTTTATGAATACTTTCAGTCAATTACTTTTTATTATTTCCATATCTGTAGACATTATGAACTGGTTCTCAGGTAATTAGTTTTAATGATTCCATGCATAAATGGAAAGTCTGCCTTCTGAAAGGGAGCATTTGGTGCTTATTTTTCAGGTTTCACTGCAGTAACAGAAACCATGTTCTTGCATCACAGGAGCACAGCCTGCCACGCCATTATTAGGAGCAATATATCGTATTGATTTCCTCATGCTACACCTGAGGGGTGACCCATTTCTTCAGAGAAATGGTCACAAACGGGAAGCAAAAAGGTTGTGTCTATTCTATATTTCTATATATCTGCAAACATGCAAAAACTACACACACAAAAAAACTATTTATTGCTTCTAACACTGCATATCTACATTTTAATCAGAACAAGGACGGGAGGGGGAAAGGACAGATTTCCAAGAAGAGTTTGTGGAGGAATAAATTTGACTGTTTCCTATGACGTAAAGAGGGATTGTTCCTCTTACGAAAAAGATTAACTGAAGTGATTTCCTGTGAGAGAAAGGAACAGGAGTGATGATACAGAAAGTCACTTCTAATCTTATGCATTCACTTGGGGGGGGAAAGATTGAAATAGGTCATTTTTAGCTCACAGAAGATGCCACCAGCCTGGCAGATCTCCCTGGGAGGAAGGTGTGTGAAATCTGGGAGCTGCAGCTCCCCACAGCACCAAAGTGCTCAGGAGGAGTTTGAGATTAGTCTTGGCCTGGCGTAAGGTGAAATTTAAAAATAATCTTTTGTAGTGTCACGAATTATTTCCCTCTGATTTTCATATTCACTTACATAAAGTTTTCACCAATCTTAAATCTGTCACTAAGTGCCTATTAACATTAGGATCTGAGCCTCTCTCCACGTGCTGTCAGAAGAAGTCTCCTCTCCACGGCTGGCAAGGCCCACAGCAGAGAGCCCTCTCTGCCTTTCAGCACAAAGTGCAGTGCAAGAGAATCTCATTTTTACACAGAGACCGAAATGCTAATTCACTTTAATTAATGACCTGATTTCTGTCCCTTCACAATGAAGCCGATTCATACAGCTCCTCCACACAGGAGGGAGCAAACTTCTATCTCAAAAGGGCTCTGGGTAGGAAGGTAAGAAAGGTAATGAAATCTCCTATTTACTAGTAAGGTAAAGAAATTCTGTGCAAGGCAACCAGTGACCGTCAGTCCATGGAGAGGGTTGCAGACACCAGTAGGTACCGCTGCACGCTCTGCATTCCTAACGGCTGGGCATTTTGGAATTCCTGCGTAAAGCCGGTAACCACTAAGTTTGTTTTAGATACAGTATACCTTTCTGAGTATTTCTTCCAAAACCTCATTAGTTAGAGGCTGCTTTCAGCCTGAAGGTTGAAAATTTATTATCCCTTCCAAGGTGTATGTTTGTTTATTTATTGAGGTAGAGGAAATTAGTCTTTGTTTAGTCTTTACTATGACAACTCATGGATCATTATAATTACCCAATTGATTTCTAAATTCTGCAGAGCTCTTGGCCTCAGTTATATCTTGCTGTTTTAAAGGGAGGGCTAAGTTCTAATAAGCAGCATGTGTCTTCAAATTTTTTATAAAACATTTCCCAGTAATTCAACAGAAAGTACTTATTGCCCTTTTCGATGTGTCCTTGAGAACAAGGTTAAGTAGGTAACCCACTGGTTTTAAGCACTTATAGCTGTTTCCTGGGGGAAATGAACACCTGCTGCTGCTAAATTTATCCGCTTGGTCATCTCATAGCAAAGCTGTTACGTGTTGTCATGTTCAAGAAGCCATTCTGGACTTAAGGAACTGTGATGGTACCTGTGCATTAATCCTGGTCTTACACATAGAATCATACATGCCACAGGGTTCTCATAATTTTTGTTTCTCTTTCTGCATTTTTCTCTATAGAAACACTGAATGCTAGTCTCCTCTGCACAACTCTTATTTAAATAATTCATTTATCAGATATTATATATTCACTTTAGATTTAAGTTCTTTTACCAATGCATTAGAAATTATACTGACACTCATCATTTTCCCACAGTAGTTAATGAGCTTTAGATTCTGCCAAGAGAATAACCATCAGTTCTACTCTTTGCAATAAACTTAATGCTAACTAAACTTTAAAATACTCCATCTGTATTTACCTGCATGAAACTTTCTAGCTCTCCATAAGGGTGCATTTAGAATGAGCTATATGGAAATCACGTTAAGAGAATACATACTGTTAGCAAAAATTGAGCTGTAAAAGAGAAAAATTTATTTACTGTTTTGAAGCAACTAAAACACTTTCATTTCCCCTGTGATCAATCTAGTTTGGGCATTTCAATAACATGTAAACTATTCTCTATGAAAAGATTCTTTAAGATTTTTTCCCTACTGATATCAATTATTCTCTGGTTTGTTTGGTTGGTTTTGATAGACTAATAAATATGTGCAAATGGAGAATAAATAGGTATAGATAATAAAATTTAATCTTCGCAAAGACATACCCTCAAAAACCACTTTGTACTTCTAATTCTGGCTCTTTTTTACATGTTAAATAGCACATAATTACAGAAATGCCCTGTCAGGTATTTTATCACACTGAAACTGGTGTTTCAAAAATGAAATAACTCAGGAACTTCTAGTGCACTATCCATGATGTGCACGTCTCTGCAGTTTAGAGAATATTCTTGCATTTGGATACACTGAATATTTATGTTTTCTATCTGCTTCCCAGATCAGCTTTATACATTTACTGGTGTTTAGGTCTGCAACAATACATGGAAATTAAAGCATAAGAATAATGAATAATAAATAAGTAGGATCAGGTTCAGTCACTTCAGTGATCTGTACAGAACCATGTCAGCATTCTTCTACTGCCTTTCTTCTATACTCTTTTCTCTCTGATGACTATAAGCAGGAACCTCCATTATGTTAGTTTATAAAGGTTACTAGAAGTCCTTCTAAGGCCAATCATATGGCAAAAGCAGGAAGGAGCTCAATAGCCTGCATTTAAACTAAGAAATACTAATATTTTGTACAGCCATTCCTTGTAATTTCCTACATCTTTTTTTACGTAGCCATCACTTTCATAATTGAAACTTTTGGGTTCATGCAATAGCCTGAGTTAATTTAATTTATGCATGCAAATATGCTAAGAAAGAATTCCTGAAGGCAAACATTTGTCTGATGAGGCTTATCTTACTTTGTTCCCTCTACAGTAAATGGAGAAGATTAATCAGGCTGATCAACTTCTTGATTGCTGTATCTTAGCTTCTTTTCTGAGTTAGTCTCTGCACTGACTGACCATTGATGGAGCCTAGGAAGTGTAGACTACTTAAATTTACTCATTCTGAATATCCCATGTAATATAAAAATTTAAAGCCTTTTTACCATGTTTCCATATTAAGTTGATTCATGCCCCATGGACACCGACAGAGATATTTCATTTTTGGAAAAGTGTGTGTTCGTCTACAATCATGCAACCTAAGAAACCTGTTTCAAAGTACATGACAGCACTGAAGTAAAGAGGGGGAAAAAGTTAAAACAGTTCCATTCCAGAATGCTGTATCCCAGTGAATATAAAATAGCAGTTAATAACAAATACTCCTATAAGTACTTGTTCTGTTTAGACTAAAAAATTATTAGCTTGGCTTCTCTTCGCCCTGATAAAATTCCTTCAAAGACTTCCCCTCATAGCGATGCTAGCTCCTTTCCAGAGCAAAAACATTTTGGTTGTTATAAATTGGTTCATTCCAGGAAAATTTCTTAGATTGTGGCAAGAAAAGTGAATCATGTTTCTGATTTACACATCTGTACCAGTGAGGATCAGCAATGACTGGGTTCAGATCCACCTCTACTCTACCCACATGTAAGAGTTGGTGTCAGTCATCAGAGACGTGGACACGATGAAGATCAGAAAGAATCTCTCATCTCCATTGTTCTAACATTTCAAATTATTCTTTATTGTAAATGTGTGGGTTTTCAAATGACATCTCCTAAGCAGCACACACTACTGTGAGCACATCAACCCATGTGCTCTTGCCCATTTATCTCCTCAGTCTCCAAGACGAAGATAACAGTGGCCAATTTCACTCCTCAGGCACAACAAACCACTTTTTTTTTTTTTCTTCCAAATATATAACAGTAATGAAATATTCAAATCCTATCAACCATGAAACTCCATAGGAATTATTATCCAGAATTATTATACTTTTGAAAGTATTTAGACACCCAAATTCTAATTATTTTTTACTTAAGGTATAGCGCCTTGCTTTACTAACAGGGACACAAAACCCTCAACCTATTCCAATGCAAGCATTACGCTTCATGCACTGTTCTTTTCCTGAGTGGGAAGCTATAGAGAAGTGAGCGATGCACAGACAATGTGTAGGTTGTTGGAAGGTACTTGCTCTTTGGAAGCAGCTTTTGAATACATATTTTTTACTCAGCATCAAGTATTCAGCAATGTAAGACCCCAGATTTTTAAAGGCAATGAGACATTCACTGGTAAAATAGAAATTCTTATCTCCTTTGGGGAAAAGGGAAGTTACTTTTTCATAGAACATCCTTATTTCCCATGGTATATTCTGTCCATTTTCGCTTCTTTCTGCTCTCTACTATTTTATTTTTTTTTAAAATGCATCAAATCAACAAATGTAAATAGAGAAGGATGGAAAGAAAATACGTAGATATAGGACTGTAGAAAGAAAAAGGTCTTGGAAATCCCTGAAGAACATCACGGAAGTGGTTGGATATATCATGAATGTGAGATTGTGAGAGGAAGTAGAAGGGTTTCTTCAGCGCCCAATGCATCTGTTCAACAGACCTATCAATACCATCTGCCACCAAAGGGTGGAGGTAAAAGAAGCCTGTTATGCTGCTCAGTCATTGCAGAAATAGTAAAAATGTGGCAGTTAATGAAGGCAGTCGCTGCTTAAGACCAGAGAGGTTTCCACCTTGATGGGGTGGGAACCAGTATCTTGCTCTCTTCTCCATAGCAAAAATTACAGGTGAACAGTCAAGGAGGCTACCTTTGCATTTTTTTCCTGTGCTAATTCTGTGGCCACAACAGTGCAGGAGAGCTAAAGATATAGGCTCCACGTAAAATTAACAGCAGAAATAAATGGACCAGGAGGAAGAAAATAATTTGTTGCTGTACAGCAAATCAGAAAATCTGTATTTGAGTATTTGTTGTAGTCTCTATAGAACACAATAGAATTCATATTAAAATTCAATAAAGTTGTTCAAACTGGAATATTCCATAATACTTTCACAGGATGATAAGAAATTCATTTGCATCTTTGGATAATATCGCATATAGTTATAAAGATCACAACATTGGAAATGTTAGGCTCTGTATTTGGTAACAACATTGTGAGCAGCATACATCCAAACCAGGGAAAGACTACGCTGCTTTTGTCCTATTTCCCTTCTGAGGCACACAGGACAAAACTTACTCTAAAAAAAGAAAGTTACAGGACAGCTGCAAATATTAAAGAAATACAGCCAGATGCTACCTGCAGAATGCACTGATATAGAAAAGTAGAAAGAAATAATTACAAATCCTGTATAGATTCAAACCCACAGGGGAAAAAAAAAATACCTTAGAAAATATGTTGCATGTACACAAATTACCACCATTCTCCCAAAGCTCATGTATTTTCATTTAATATCCTCATTAAAACAGGAAGGGAGAACAGAATATAGTGTGAGAATCATTTTGTCATTTTATTACCTATTCTACAGTTTTGCTTCTCCTTCTTAAGATGTGTTTTCCTTTTGGCCAAAAATACAAATCTGAACAGAACATCATTCCTTTCATATAATACACCATATGAAAACGGTTCTAGATTTTACATGAACAAAACCATGTACTTACAGTTCTGATGTCGTCATCGTAAGTTCTGGGATACAAAATCTTGTTTACAGAATCTCTGTTTCTCAGAGGCATTATGGAGGGAACAGAAACTGTGGTAACCCTACTTTCTCTCTTTTCTTCTGCTGGAAGCTTTAATCTACCTGGGAACCACCTTTTCAGCCTTCCAAGCAACCATTCATTGCTTAATTATCTTCCTCAGCTGAGCATCCATTTCCCCCAGACTAATTTAATTTTCATTATCATTTTCTCATTTGTGTTTATCCGTGGCATTCTGTAGGAGATTGCCAGTGATGTGAGTAACTTAAGTAATTCATACATATATAAAATGTATTTGGTGAATTGACCTTCTGCTTGATCTGCAGAATATGCAGTGTTGCCTTTAATACAATTTGCCAAATATAAGTCTGGTTTTCAACCCAGCTGAGCTGGTGATACTGTTAGTCACCTTGTTATAACAAGCTACTTCTGACAGCCTCCACTAAATCTTTTGTGTTCTGACTGCAGAGGCCCCAGGTGAAGCAAGTGGATGACTATTTGAGTTTACCAGGCGCCAGACTTCGAGCTGGACCTTTCCATCCCTTCATTTCTTTGTTAGGCAGCAGAACTTGTGCATTTTGCTCTCTGCTATTCTACTAACAATGCAGAACACATAATAAGCTTTGCTTCAGGTTGTCAGTCCTCTGTTAGAAAGTCACGATTACAGTTTTAATGCTAAAATACAGCTATGACGAGCCACATTTTAAAAGCCACTATAGCCATCAGGAACAGCTTTCTTGACAACCCTGCTTCAGGAAAATGTAGCCCATTATTTTCTCCCTGACTCTCGTGAAAGTAAGTCACTCGTTCCCAGATTTTGCAAATGAGACTCGTGCATCCCTTGTCACTGCAGGGCTGGACACCAGACCTCTCATCTCCCACGATGGGAGGGGACAGGGCGAGAGGATCATCTCCTCCCATGCATTCACATCGCTTGCAACAAAAACTGTGGAGGTTCTGCTGTTGCAAGCACAGTGACATATTATTTTACATGCTCCTACTTTTGCAAATTATGTTTGCACCAGTGTCTGCCCTTAAAGTTTGCCCTACAAATTTTTATGAGCCATCACACAATATTGCCTAATTTCTGCTGGAGAAATCCCATACTTTATTTGATTCAATATCTTTGCCATAAGTATTTTAAATTGTGTTTAATTTATTTTTCCCTTTTATTGATTATCTGACTTCCAAGTTAATGCATACACTAACAAGCTTCTATGTTTACTTTTCAATCTCTTTTCATATGATTCCACAGAATACATATTTAATTTATAATATATTAACTAAGTAATTAAGGAATAATAAATGAATAAAAATCACATCATAACATTCTATTTTAAATGTCTAATTAAAACTACAGCAAACATACAAGCAATCAGAAATGTATACACCAAGCCTTTGCTTGCAAGCACCAAATTATCAGTTCCTTCAATAAGTTTAGGGTGAAAAGGGAATGATGAGTTATTGGTAAACAGTGCAAGCACCTCAGTTTGCTGACAAAGCACATGCCATTAGTGATGTCCATTTCTCCAGAGCTTTTAAGACCAGGGAAAGGCAACCCCTGAATTGTGGCACTATTTTGATTTTAACTGGGACCCAGAGAGACTTCTCTGTGTCAGCAAAACACAAGGCCTTGGGAAAGCACCAAATATCAGAGATTTCCAATTATTTCAATGTTCAGAAGGCACCTCTTTCAGATAGGGTCCACAATGGAAAAATTAATTCTTCAATTCCTGTTTATGAAGATGAAAAGTGGAAAGTAAATCCTATCTAAGCAGCATAGGTTGAACATCTCAAGAAATAAAAGAAACATCCTCTTCCCCTTTCCTAAGCCCTTCCCCAATGGCATCCCTGCAAATGAGATCATACTGGAGATTATAAAGTATTTCCTAAAGTACTAGGTAATAACAAATCCAGAATTTCAATCTGAAGGAACTTTGATACTTTAACACCGCCCTTTTCACCCAAATCGATACAAACATTTAAAACCTCCAAGGTATGAAATGTGTTGCTAAAAGTTGATACAGAGTTCTTAATATATTATATATCTGCACTGATTTGAAACTTTCATATTACAAATGACATCGAAGTACCTGTACCTGCAGTGACACAGTTCCTTATGGCTGTCATTATCTGGTTGTTTATGAACTCTTGTCATAGATATTGATGGCTCCTGCAATTGCTCAGCATAGTTGGGGGCAGTTTACCGCCTTCTGGGGGATGTAATTTTTAGCCAAGGAGATAGACAAGTTGGGCCATATAAATTATTCTGCTAAAAGAGCTAGGCTAGATAATTCAGGGATTTTTTTTTTTTTCCTATGTAGAACCTTATGGGGAATCAAAAAGTCTTACACACTTAAAAAATATTGAACATTTTGTCTTCTGCTGAGGAATCTCTGAATTTTGCCCAAGCTGTCAGAGGACAGGAAGACTGATTAGTTTGTGTGACAGATGCACCTGACCCCCCTGACCAGACTGGTATGGTGCAGGCTCTGGAGGAGGTAAAGATCCTAAGACATAGCTGGGTCAAGAACTCCTCCAGATTCAATCTGTTCTCTGAAAACACACAAAGGAGCAGAGCAACACAGTGAGCAAGAAGGTATATGAGCTTGGAACACAGATCATATGATTAACACATAAGAGAAAATAAGGATGTTGTGGATGCTCTTACATTGATTTTTTTTTTTTTTTTTTACTTCAGAGAGAGTCCTGGATTTTTTATTTGTTTCCTTTTCTGGGCATTTTTGCACACATAGCAATTTTGCTAATGGAAGATGGCAGGGGAAACTTGATCAGATGCTTCTTTTAAAGAATTTTTACTGCAATTCGTCTGTCAAGTGTGGAAGACAGGTGAAAAGGAAAGTTGCTTATATTTTATGAAAGGTTTCTTATTTTAGGGAGGAAAAAAGTAGTTAGGAGTCACCTAAAGTGCAGACAATTATATTTTGTGGAGACTGGGCAGCAGTTTTAACCTTTTCCATCATGTGTCTGCCTAAAATGTTTCAGTAGACTCCAGTAGGACAAAATTAAGCACAATGAATTTCACCTAGATTTTCAGTCACTTTAGTTATCGTGTCCTTCCACAGTCTCAAAAATTTGAAGCTCACATGTCAATAACCTTTTGTGTCCATTGACTACAAACTTTTTCCCTTGGTAGGCTACTAACCCAAACCTTGCCTGGCTGCATAGCAGAAACTATCTAATTGGCATTTCCTGGGCAGAATGAAACGAGATAATTTGCACACCTACATGAGCACATCACCGCTAACGACTCAGGCACTTGCATCAACAGTCTCAGCAGAAAGGCTGAAGACACAAAAAGACTACACCAAGGGCACGTGGACACTCCAAGACCAGAGACAGGTGTTATCTGTCTCGTCTATACCTTTTCTGTTGGATAGTTAGAAAGTCATTTTTCCAGGCTATGAGTCTGATGCTTTTCATATGCATTACGCTTAGTATCAGCAAAGTGCACTTTTATGTTGCCTCCCCATTTAATGCTTTGATGTTTGTTTAGCAAGCTGAAAGAATGAAGAAAACGGGAAAAAAAAAACCCCAAAAGACCCTATAAATCTTTTGAAATCCTTAAGTTTTGCCTTTTTTTTCTTTTAGTATAAAGGAAAACATTTATAATGTAGCTGTTAAAAAAAAAGCCTTTAAAGCTTTATGTTTCTGCCAAATTTGAATGAAACAAAGCCACTGAATATCTGTAATGGTGATATGGTTGTAAAGAAGAAAGAAGTTTTGTGTCAGTTGCCGATAAACTATTTATTTAAAAACTTAAAACAAAATAAAAGAGTCTGAAAGCCACAGATGCACTTCAATGAGAAATAAAAAGAGCTGCCTGTTCAGCATTAGTCGTATATTGTGAGCAAGTTCCCCAGAAGCTGACTACGGTCAATACTTCCTCCAAAATAAGGAGTCCTGTGCAAGCATAGGTGTGCACTCTGTATCAGAGATTTGTACTTTCGATGAGTGTTTCATTATGAATTGGAGAAAAAGATTGTTTGCCCATGAGCCATGTATGCATGAGTGGAACTCTAGGAAATGCAGTCTTAAAATGGCTAATTGGAAGAAAGTGCAGATGTTTTATTCAGTTGCAAATGCTGGCACAGCTATTTGGATGAGAGACTGACAGGATTTCATTCTTTTGTGAATACAAAGCAGTGATGGAGTGAGCAGGCACTGACAGTGCTCGTGAAAATAAAGCAGAGGCAGTGCACAAAAAATATTCTACTGCCAATTTAGACATTTTGCCACCTCAAGTTGAAATTTGCATGACAATACAGAGCAAGAAACCATTCAACAGCAGAGAAAGAAGTGCCCCCTCAAAAACACCCACCTGCTCACATACAGACTTTGCTGTACTTCATAAGATACGCTTCTCTATTCTAATCCCACTTTATGGCTCATTATGGCTCATTGTAACCCTCTCTCGTATATTCTTTTCAGACTGGAAAACAAAGCAGGGCATCTTTAATATGCAGGGACTGCGTCTGCTCCTGGTGAAGTGGTTGAGTTTTTAGTAGGAGTGGAAGTAAGTTTGTGAAAAGTGTATTAATTTGCGTGGGCAATACTGTACAGGACTGAACTACTCTTCAGCTACTGAATCAATTACATATGTAGATTAATGTTTGATGGTGATGAGGCAGAGGTGCTCACATGTTCAATTCGTTTTGGGCACATTGGTTTATACCTTTTCACTCACTCTATCAGTTGGCTCCTCAATCACAGCTTCTTGCCGTTGCAGTGAAAAGGTGAGCAGTACGGAGTCTGCCATTTGACAAATGAGTGCAGCTCTAAGGCTTTGCCATCAGATAAAAAAAATCATGATCACGTGATATAAAACATTGATATGCTATAAATTCACACTACTGGTCCAAATTTGTTCAAAAATGTTGATGGATTAACTTCTTGCCAACAGATTCTCTGGCAGATCTCTTATCACCAGGCCTGCAGCAGCTGGCACAAAGTCATCTTAAGAGCATAAACACAACATAAAGTCTATATGGGGTGATATGGCTCATTTAACAGAAAGGCACTTTGATCTGAATCGTATTTCTATGGCTGGGTGATTTGGAAGTGCAACAGATTCAGTATTAATCACGGAACTGCAGCTTGTCTTTCTACAGTAAAAAAAATAAAAATAAAAATAACCGAACCCACAAAGGGAGTAAATAAAATACGCTCATGTCCTGCAAGACAAACGACACGTCACCTCTACATTGCGTTGCAGCTGCCAGCTCGCTGGGCACCTCGGGAGCACATTCACCAAAAAAGAGCAGCTGAGCAGAGCTGCCCAATGTTGATTCGCCCCAGTTGCAGAATGTGATTGATGCCCATTCAACCCGCGGGAAAAAACTTATTTGCTAATTAGTTCCTCTTTTCAGCACATTTACAGAGTGCAGATTCACAGCGACGTGCTTCTTGGGAATAAGTTTCCATGGATTGTCTTCAATTCTTCATCACTGTTACTCAACATAAATTGAATGATCTGTCTTTACGGCAGTATCCTCTCCACCTAAGAACTGAATGCTGACTCTTCTTTAATTTCTATTTGCTGAGACACTCACAATTAATATATTGTGTTATTCATGTTGCTGATGTATTACTGCTTACATCAGAGACAGATGCCTGGCCCCATGACTATGACAGGGGTCCTTATTTTGCCAAGGGCCGTATAGAAGTAAACACAATCGCTGCCCAACAGAAAGTGGAAACAGAGGAGTCATTTGTCTTTGCCACATCACAGTTTCCAGACTAGAAGGTTTAGATCAAACTGATATGGTCATCTGTCATGTGAATACACCAGTGCTGAAAAAATAACATGGACTGATGATAATGAGACAGAAATTCAGAAAGATTATCACATGTGGGCTGCTTCAGGAGTACAAGGTGAACAGAATTGATTCAAAGCCAAAAAATTGCAGGAGTGATTTTTGATGAAGGACCAGTTGTGGCACAAAATTGGAATGAGACAACAGAACAGATGATGAGACATAGCTTTCCTGTACAAAATGTGAAATCGTAAGTGCACCCTGATGGGACAGATACAGGGTACTACCTTTTGGAAGGTAAATTAAAAGAGGAGAACAGCCAGGCAAAATTGCCCATTATTTAACAATAAACCAAAATTAGTATTTTTCCATTCTGACATTTCAAATTATATGCTTAGTTCGTAATTATTTAACTGCTATCTACTTGTGTAATTACTTCTTAACTGTCAGACAGTATACCTGGGTACGCAAACTGAATTACACATGGTTTTGCCACTTTTACAGAGTGTAAGGTTGTATGTAAAGTATTAATAAAAACTTAAAAGAGAGACAAATAATATTAATTGTGTCTTTCTAAAAAGGGGTATAACTGAGTCACATTTTTTGTTGCTTTGCTGATTTCATTATTTGAGAACTTATATTCTTATTTTCAAAGGAGCATGAATGCAAAATTAACATCTACATTCTGAGTTGTCTTAAGTTTACTGAAAATTCTAATTTATTATTCTTATCTTGTAAGTGACAACTGTTGATTACTAACTTAATGGGTAACCTGGCACACGAATATTTGATAAACTGCTTTGAGAAGTGTAAAATATCTCTTTCTCCAGCTGTGGTGAAAACTTTAACTAAATATATACCTGAAAAAAAATGTTATTAAATAGAAGGGTATCTGAAGCTTTTTGGGCAGATAATTGAACACATTTATAAACTAAAACATAGTTTATAAATTAAAAAATATTGGTCAAACAGTTAAGAGCTTTTTGGAGGAGTGTCTGCTCATGGATCATAAAGAATCACGAGTTTCCCTTGTACACTGCATTATTTTGAGTTTAACAGTAAACTATCTCTTTATATAGGACAGATTTAGAGGGAAATACTTGCAAAGTACTTCTTACTTCCCTACCTTTCCCGTCCAACATATAAGGATAGTAACAATATGTGATATTAATTATTCTAAAAATAATTTTATCTAATAGAAACTAGAATGTCTTCGCATAAATCAGTTTATTCCCCCAAACAAAATCTCCTGCTGTTTTTAAGTGTGAGATCATTCCTTCACCTTCAAGATAGTGAAAGGTTAAAAGTTAAAATAAGGCCAAGTCAGGTACGAATGAGAAGATAAAGTAAGATAGGATTAGGAGGTCTGGGGGTTTGGGTTTCGGTTGTTTTTTGGTTGGTTGGATTTGTTTTTTTTCCTACAACTGAGAGTAGCTAGCACTGAGACAGGTATGTTAAAAAGTATTTAGACTTTTTTTCAAAATTCATAACAGTGGCCTTTCTGGATACACACACACTCACAGAGCTATCTCAGCTATAAAGTAAGTCCAGTTCCAGTACTTTTCCAAATAGCAAAGCAAGCACCAAGCAAAGCAATATCCTTCCCGACAGGGTGGCTAACCATGGAAATATGACCTCACTTTAGGCAGTTTTGCCTGTTGTCAGAGTGACTGACAAGACTATGAGCGCGATCTGCTCTTCCCTCTCTTGTAGTTGAGCCTTTTGATAGACTTGCTTGTGGAAGCTGCTGTAGTGATCAGGAGTGTCTGGCACTGGGCTAAGAGAAGACTCTTAGGTGAGGAAAAGCATAGCAAGCTATGTTAAACTCTTGTGTGGAAAAATTTGACTGGTTGATATTATGATGGGATATTACTAAGTGATAGAGTATTTGTAAATGGTGTTCTGCTAGACAAAAGCTGAATTATTGGTAAAAAAAAAGCCAACATAATTGATCATTTAACTAAATAGTGAAAGTATTTTTACACCTAGAGTAATGCATCATCTTCCTCCACAGTAAACTTCATTAAGGTCAAGCTTGTGTGGCATCAGAGATCCATTAGACCAAGTCTGTGCTGCTTTTTGCCTTGTGCAATATTAAGTTACTGAATTACAATGTATTATGAACCTGTCTATGAGCAACTCTTACATTAAGATTTACATTGCAAGTACAACTATGTGCAGAGAAATAATCTGCTCTTAGGAATATTTTAGGAGGACAATCATTCAAAATCCATGTACTTTCATCCCCACGTTGCAACAGAAAGACAAGACAAAAGGCAGTAGTAGTAGATTTTATACAGAATTTTCTAAAGAAAAAAAAAAATTAATGCCAAATTTTACATTTGAATTCTAAGGCAGAATCTGTTGGATTTCAGAAGGGGCTTTCCCCAGGCCAGGGAGGAGGTTTGTTTCTGCCCCAGATCTCAGCTTGAGGGCAGAGACATTTGGAGAGTGCATCAGAACCAAGGAATCCGGAGGAGGAAGGTGGGAAGTTATCACCTTTGCTGCATATTGCAATCATAGCTGCCAAAGGATCCATTCCAGCAAGCACTGAAAGCTTCGAAAGAAACTGAAAAAAATATTGCTTTCAGTCTCAACAAGACCAGAATCGTTTTCCAAAATGACATTTCCAGCTATTCTATTTTCAGTTAGTCTACTGAAGACATAACAGCTGTTATTTCCTTCCCACACTTCTAATGCTCATACACGCCAGCTGGACCTCTGGTAGCTAGAAAAGGGAGGAGAAGCAAACCCAACGAGGAAAAAGTTGAGAGAAGAATGAATTTGCCATAGTTCTCCATCAGAATAGGTTTAGAATAGTGAGCACTCAAATATTTTTACTGCATCTTCAGACAATGATCAGATGGACTGCTCCCTACTGGTACTTTTATAGCTGAAAACCCGATGTCTTTTAAGCTATACAATAGCTTCAGGAGTTGCCTACACTAATGCCTTAAATCTGCAACAGAAAATAAGCCTATTAATCAACGAAGCAAAGGATTAGAGACTGTCCTGATTTTGCGCAGACGTGCATATCATTCAGCCTATTTTTTAGTGTAACTGAATAAAAGTTTATGACCCTGCAAGGGTTTTTTTTTTTTTTTCAGAGCGCCAATTAAAGGGCTGTGATATTCTGGTGGTTTGATCCAGAAAATAGATAGTCTTTACTGCTGACAGCTAGCAAATGATCTACCAGATGCTTGGGATCTGCAGCTACAGAGCTCAGCCATAGTTTGAGAGTGAAGAATTAAAATCTCTTCCCTTCAGCAGCTAAGAAATGCCTCATTAGTGCTATAAAGGAAGAAATGAAGGCACATCACTACTATAAATAGTACTCTACGTCTCTCGTTAGCTCAAGTCGTTAATAGCCTTAGGAAGGAATGAATTGCCAGACTGATAGATATGTTTTTTATGTCCACAGAACCCAGTGATGTGGGTTGTTTGCAAATTTCTCCCCGTTTTTCATCTGGCCTCAGCTTCTCGTAGACTCCCCAAAAAAAGCCAAAAAGACTTATTTTAAAAACTGAATATAGACTCCTAAGTTACAAAAAGTTACTCTTGAACAGAACAAAATCAGCTGTTCCCATGGTTATGTTTTGTTTCAGTTCAGAAAAGCATTACCTATGCAGTGGTTCTATTCTGGTAGTATTTGTGCCCAAAAAGGTACTTTCAAGATTTCCTTTCCCAAGCCTTATTCTAAAATTGCCTTGACAAACATTGAGCTCAAATTTCAGGAAGATTATGCTATTTTAAAAATGAAATTTTAATTCATAGTGGAATTATCATCGTTGGGTCTCTAACAGGTCTATTTCTCCCTTTCAGACAAAACCATGGTCAATCAGATACACGTAATGCTTAATCTTAATGCCAGTGCTTCCAGATTTTTTAATATCCTAGATCAGGACACTCCTTTTCAAGGACAATTGCAATATTAAATGCTACTTACTTATTTAATTGGGGGTAGGGGGAAGTCCTCAAGCGTGTATTTCTACTCATGATACATACATCTCATCTATAGTAAGAGAGGAAAACTGTATATCCTCTTTCTCCAAAAAAAAAAAAAAAAGGTTTATCTACTATAACTTACAACAGATCATTATACTCTTTATAAGATGTTGTTGCCTAACATAAAGCAAGATCTCACTTTCCCGAGTTAGATAGTTTACTGAAAACTGTCTGCAAGGAATTAAAAATCCCAAACATGTTTTTAAAGGCTTTTGATTTCAAAACTTTCCTTTTACTCTGAGTTTGAATGCAATGTGGAATTAGAAAGTAAACAATGCATATTTTTATTTCCAAGCATCCAGCTCCAATTAAACAGCATAAATTAAGTCTGATGCACTCAGGGCTGACTAAACTGGGAAGGAAATAAATACTGTTGTGTAAATTTTAAATGAGATGGTTTATGTTACTCCATTAATACCCTTTTCTACAAGAGGAAATGTCTCATTTCTTTTAAGTGTGACATAACAGTAACCTTATGAACCTAAAGTGTAATGTGCTCTTTTGCTTTTAATAGCTATAATCCATAGATTTCTGGCATGCTGTTTGTTTATTAAGTTAACAAAAATATGACCTACTGCAAGCTCCTTGGGAAAGGTAGATTTTAAGCATTTTAATAGGTTAGAATCTAATTTTACATATGCACAGAAATATTTTAAGGCTATGTCCCTCAGCTGCTATATGGACTGGGTGCCATTATACATCCCAGAAGAAAAGCCTCCAATCAAATTATGTACATGTTCTATGCTGAATTTATGATATTCAGACAGCTTTTCACTTTCATTTATTCTGATCCAAACTTGAAGTATTAATTCAGATCTTACTTGAAGTCAGTGGGAGTTTCGCCAGGCTAACAGTGGAGCTGAGATAATTAAGGACTTTGGGATTTGGCCTGTGTTGAGAGATTATATGGATCAAAATCCTGAAAGGACAAATCCCCTACTTAGCTCTTTCAGAGCCAGTATTATATAGTTTGGCCTGTGTTGTCTTTTTTTTTTTTTTTTTTAATGTCAAAGCCCAGGTTCAAATCTAGAGAAATTCAGGAACATGAAGGCAGAGACTGAAGTGTTTTCCACTGGACTTCATTAAGTCTTAAGATCGTGAGACAGTAAGATGTTACTTTATTCAATTACCTTACCCTCTACATCTAACAGCATGCATAAAGCATAACAGATCACCTCCTAGCCAGACTATTCATTTCTGTGGGTTATGCTGATCCATGCAGCTTTAAGACACAGCCCAAAAAAACTTGGTTTCTAATGACTTCCCTGAAATTCTTCCCCTTATTTTGTGAGAAGGAACAATTTACAACATTTGAGTTGAAAAGGCTTCTTGACTCTCATTTTCATTTATCTATGGAAATGTGATCTACAGTTCTAAAAAGAAACATACTTAGCTGAACAACGCAGCTAACGTTTTTCACAGAAGAAACAGTGGAAGCATTTAGGCATAGATGAATTGATAAACGAATTTCAAACTGCAGTGTGTTCATATATCACACTAACGGACATTTTGTCAGTGATTTATAGCCAGCAAATACTACTTCAGAGCATGCTTACCATCCATAATTATTTTTATAATATACAGAGGATTTACTAGCTTGGCAGGAATACTTGTTTTCTCTCTTTGAATAAATGCCTATATTGGCATAATCATTCTGCAGATTCATTTTTACCAAATGACTTTAAACCTCGAGTACTTGTAAACTCCAGAATATTTGAGAATTAACATTTTAATAGGTAAAGATTGCCATCTCAAAGTTAGTAGAACACCTAACTATAGGAGAACTTACAGCGCT
The DNA here is from genome assembly GCA_009806455.1 of Tetrax tetrax. NCBI lineage: Eukaryota > Metazoa > Chordata > Aves > Otidiformes > Otididae > Tetrax > Tetrax tetrax. The sequence goes on along the minus strand of WHYT01017363.1, from coordinate 378,218 downwards.
CTTTGGGATTTTTTTTCTAGTATATCAACCTTGTTAGCATAGAAACTCAGTGAATGTAAAGGAATATTTCATAATATTCATAAACTACTTACTCTTTTATGTTTATCAGCAAATATTAAAACCTACATATGAGGGTCTATTATTATCAATTTACATCACTATAAATTCATTGACTTGAGAAGCAACTCAACCGGTTTTCAGCAGGGTAATGAATAGAAAGTGGGATATTGACTTTTTCTGGTTGTTTTTTTTTCCCCTCTTTCTTCTTCAACAATTCTACGCATGATTTGCATCAAAATATCCAAGGATGTCAGAAGATAAAACAAATAAGCTAGGTCATCTGCAAAAGCTGATAATCTAAACGCATTACAATCAAAACCCCTTTGTGCTAAGCCCACTTCAAAAAGCATGAATTCAAAGAAGGTTGCATAACAGCAAGTGAAGTAAGACTTCAGTTTCTGTGAAAGTTAGTTGAAGAGGTGCCTGCTGATACAGTGACTGGATTAAGACACTGTTAAATACATCCATCACATATTCTCAGTGTATCTGCAAGACCCTATCTGAAAGGTGAAAAAGCAGCTGAACTGAAACCAGAGATAGATCTAGCTGAGTCTCTGACAATAACCAGTAGTAGAGAGCTAGGTATGAACACATGAACCATTTTGAATCAGTTTATAATGGCACAATTCAGCCCTAGTTTTGGTCTATAGTTTAAAGTTGCACTTCTTTCAGGTAGATATATTTTATCCACTGACAAGTAACAGTTTTGATAGAAAAATAATTCCAGACTACAGGTCATAATATATATAGAATTAGATAAACGTGCTTGGGTAGAAAAAGACAAAAAGAAAAAACAAATGCATGAGCATATTAGCATAACTAGTTTTAACACTACAATAACTATTTTGTTGATTTTCATTGAAAAAAAAATATTTATTGTTATTAAATAGTAATCTCTTGCATCTGACAATATCTGGAGTTGCAATCTAGTAATGGAAAATTAAAATGTGCGATTTCAGCTACAAGGGCTTATCTTCAATAATGGAGCTATCCAAGCAAAACTTTCCTTTATTGAGAGTTTCACTACCAGAGGGTCTCTGTCCAGAATGAAAGCCTACTGAGGTAAGAAAATTCTTTGCTGATAATCTTTCTGAAATTGTTCTATTTATGCCCCACCTTCTAGACTCATTAAAATTCTGGAGGTGCTCTTCACTATTCCTTTCATTGACCATGAAAACCAAGTAATGCACAGTAGATATCATCATTCATACTTGACAGTATTTTATAAAACTTTTTTCACCCTCTTTGCCTGACTTAGTAGTTGCTTAATAGTAGTTGCTTAATAGCAACTACACAGATTATACATAAACAATAAAATCAAGTTGAAATAGATTGCCGATTTAAGCCTATACTTTCGTATGCTTAAATGAATAGGGCTATTAATATACATCTTACTGTTTCAAGTTGATGGGTGACATTGTCACACTCAATATGTTTGGAATAAAGTGTGATCCAGATTTTGGAAAGGATAATTATTTCCTGATAAGATAAGGGGAAAAAATCCTCCTGTTACAAGTATACTTATCACAACAAGATATTAACTCAATGCACGAATGTTTGAAGGACTGGAGGAACGAGCAGAATAACACTGAATAAGACAATGACATTAATTTCCCTTGAATCTTTTTTTTTTTTTTTCTAATGTGTTGTAATAAACAGCACTTATGTAACGCAAAATACTCTTGGCTGATAAACTCCTGCAGGCTTGCCTTCAGGGTCTCTGTTGTTCATGGTGGGCATAGGAATCAAACTCAACTCCTGCTTTCCTCACATCCATATTAAATGAAAAAAGAGAAGTACAGACACACAATCATGCCTACACATGTGCTAAACCTCAGGTTATGCTCATTTCCAAAGAATTAGCACCAAGTCAAATAAAAATCTTTCTGAAATTTTCATGGACCATTTATTGGTATTTTTCTCAGAGAAAAAAAAAAAGCATCTATTTACATGAACCTAAATTACTGTAGATGTAAATTTGGTAACAGCACTTGAGGCTAAAGAGTGATCTGAAGCTAGTAATAAAACTTTAAGTAAAATTATATAATTAAAGCTGCACTGAGAACATGAAACAAATATATGCATATATCTCTATGCATGTGATTAGATACCATGTCCATCGTTATCTAGTAGACATATGAGCTACCAAAATAAAATGTAAATGCTGTCTTGCTGCATGACGGAGAGAATTAAATCTTCATAGCTGGATTTACTAGAGATGCATTGAAATCAATCTCTTTAAGAGACATTTTGAGGACATAAACAAGTGTTGTATATATCCAGGGCAAAATTAAACATAAAAATGTATTGCCTCTGAGGCAGAACAAAATAGTTTCTTGCAGTGAACAATATTGCAGAGACGCAGCATGGGTTTTGAATTCTATTTCAGCGAAGAGGCTCCAAAAAAGAAAAACACATTAATAATAAGCTTCTGTCTGTGATAATGGAAGTTTTGAAATTCTTTATTTTAGTGTGCCATGCAAGTGAGGAAAACCTTTATTTCTTTTCACTTCTTTTGTTGTTTGTGGGTTGTGGTTTTTTTAATGCAAAACAGCATTCCATTCTCTATACTATTGGCGACCATGTTGTGATTTTATTTCACTTAGTAGACAGCTAGCAACAAAAAAGATATGAGCTCACTCATCAGGAAATGTTTCTCTTTTCCTCTCTTCTTTTCCTTCCCCGCACCTTTCCCATATTTAGCTGAGATGATGCCTTAAATTGCACCAGGCAGCACATAACTTTACTGAATAAAATAGAGAGAGAAGTAGCAAGTCTTTTTACTATGATTCCCATATGGGAAATCTGAATCTTTGTCAGCTGAGTGCATCATAAACAGTATGACAGCACAGAACTACAGCATATTTCCATGAAACCTTGTAATCCTTTGCCTTTTATTTTACCTTTGGGTACACATGCCTGTTATAACCCTTTCCCCACCTGTACAGTGCTGGTGAATGACTCTTCTACTGGAAGAGGTGAACATGCATTTTCCCCCTCAGACTGGGTAGAGAGTCATTAGCACCTGGATGAATTCACACGTAGGTGAGATTTTTTGGGAATGAACACAGCCTCTGAGTGTTTACAACCCCCAAACATTTAGCCATCTTGCAAGAGGACATGGGAAACAGTCAGAACAGATTTCCTCCCATTTCTTTATTGTAGCACCAAGACAGATGGCTTCAGTAAAGTATTTATTTCACTTGTTTCCTAATGGCAGTTTGTCTAGTGTGCAAAATAATGAAGAGGAGGAATTGGAACATACCGAAGAAAAGCTGAATGCACGTAATGATCATGGAACTTCACACTGTGATATATTATCTAGTTGCTGTACAGCAGATCTACTATATTTACTTTAATATCTTTAAAACAGCATGGATGCAATATTAGGCATTCTGTGGTTCCCCATAGGAAATCATTGCCATTTTCCATAATTTTTTTGCTTTTTTTTTTTTTTTTAAATCCTGGAAGACTGTCTTGCTTTTACACTCATTTTTCCACACCACCACATAATTTTTTTCCCTTTTCAGAGTCACTGTAACTCCTTTGAGAAGTGTAATATTCAGTGTTCTTCCTCTGACAGAAACCTGAATTTTAATTCTTACGAAGCATGCTAAAAATGAATCCAACAATGAGAATAATAATTGTGTGATGAAGCTTGCTTTCCTTCCAAACAAAAAGAAATTGCCAGGGTCTTAATTTACACTGGGTTTTGTTTGTTTGTATATTTGATTTTGTTTGTTCAGGATGTCTTTTCCACAGTTTGTGTCCTGTTTCTGTATTTGGCTAGTTAAATGCTTTTCATCCACAATCCTTCTGTATGCTGTACCCCTTTCCCTGAGGAATTCCAATATCTCCCAGTGGGAAATAACTGCTGAACAGCAGCTTCCTTTGTGCTGAGCTAATTTAGGAATGTATTCACCTTGCCCTCAACTTTGTTAAACCAACTAGTGGTTGGAGGTTTTGACCTTTTATTTCTAAATATAAAAATAAAAATGTCAATGCAGCTGTAGGGAACTGATTAAAAAATTGTCCTTCCTAGGAGACAAGAATGACAAAGACGTAAGTAGAGAAGATGCATATTAATTCTCCCTTTTCTTCCTCTCTCCATTTATAGCCATGTAAGAGAGAATTATCTGTCCAGTGTTTAGCAGCCACATGGAAGAACGTAGTCAAATCCTTATATAAGATGATCTCAAAGCATGGTACAAAGTAATTAAATACAATAAGGTCCCTGAAGAATGAGCTTCTGGGACTTTTGAGGCACTTTGGTTTGATTCTCTAGTTTATTTTTATTTATAAATGGTAGAAAGTCATGCTAAATTAGAGTTGTGAGACTTTAACGTAGAACAGGAAAAAGCTATTGTAGCAAAGACAAAAAGGATCAGAAATGGGCAGGAATTTTGCTTGTTGAAGCAGTGTGGGAAAGCCAACAGACAGGACTGGGAAAGAATTTGAACTGTGATCTTAAAGAGAGATTTCAGAGTGAAATTCTGAATCATTAAACCTAATTAATGATTAAAGGGAGAGGTGAAATCTGGACTACAAGGAATAAGCAGCAGCTAATCACGGTCATGGAAAGATTTTCAGAGGTTGCAACAGAGGTGAGCCTCAGGGAGATCACAGAAAAATTCCTTAGAGGATCAAGTGTCAACTTTTGAGCTAATATGAGAACTAATAATCAATACATTTACATTTTTTCTGTGGTCCATTTTCATTACTAGGTTGTACATGACTCCCTCATGCTGGTGAAATTGTGGCTTCAGGTATAATTAATATTTTAATTACAAATAAATTTTTCTAGATACAGACAATTCATACATTTAAAGTTTCATTTTAAATTAGTGAATTCATTAGCTCAGGAGGTTATGGTTGGTGAAACCTTGGATGAAGACTACTTGCGTCCAAGATGAGCTACTTGCATTCAAGAAGAACAAGATTTGGCTTAATTTGTGACAGTCTATGAGGAGTCCACTTGTCCCATTAAAATCCTGACATGCTTTATCCGTCGTCTAATTTTAAGGGCCAGAAGACATCAATGCTTTCCATAAGATGAGGAACAGTGGTCCCTTCTCTTCTTCAGGTAGACATTGCATTTAAACCAGGAGTTATTATGCCATTATTCAGGGTGGTCTGAGGAGGACTTGTTGACTGCTGAAACATGGCAGCAAATTTCTGAGTGAATAAGCATTTTTGGGCAAATGTCTTACCAAAGCTGTTTGTAGGAGAGGTATAAGTGGAAAAAGGATTGAAGGATTTGTTTAATTGTGGCATATCTGATGTGGATATTTCATCAAAAACATGCTAATTTATACATTTATTTTACCTTTCACTTTTTTGGGGAGGTGGGGTATTGTGTAGAAATAAAAAAAAAAAATGTAGCAAGATACTATTCCAAATTAGTATTTTAAGATCTCAAAGCCTTTTTCAGACATAAAACCTGTGTCACACACCTATTTGCTATTCCTACATTTCCTCCTGGCTGCCTAAGTAGCCTGAAGAATAAATTTAAAAGTGCAGCTACTCGAATTATAATGTGTTACTACAAACAAACGTTCTTCTACGTGTTAATAAGTGTATACAATTAATTAGACTGTTGATAAAAGACCTATTTGAAGCCTGCTGAATTCTTAAAATTACTACTCCTACTGACCTCAGTGGAGTTTGAAAAAACACTGATATAGTGTCCAGGGAAAAAAAACCTCAGTGTTTGGTATATCTGTCTTCTGTGATAGCTGACTGATTGAGGGCTGACATGACCAGTTGTTTTGAGGGTGAGTCTTTCTTTGGAGAGTTGAAGAAATAGTGGCCTACAAAACTTGAAGTCAGATACATGTAATCAGTGTGTGGCTGTAGTCTTCCCCTTCACACTCAGACAGCTCAGCACAAAATCTAGCTAGACAACATTTGAGTTCTACTGTACAGTTTTTCATGCATCAAGTTAAAGTATGTTGCCGCGATTTTGTATGACAGGCTGGTGGAGATTAAACTTTACAATTTTGCCAATTCACTTCGCAACAGCTGTGACTACTATATAAACTACTATTGTCCTTTTACTCTCTGGCCAAATTACTAAGCCAGGGTGATTCATATTACATGTATTTATTAAGTTGTTTACATAATAACCAGTCAAGGACTGGAATAAGAGAAACTGGATTTCATCCACATGGCATTTAATCTACTCCAGTTACTTAAGGTGGAAGCATTAAGGTGAACTTCAGGAAATATAAATTGCCAACCTTTCTTAATCTAAACACTTGATAAACATACATTAACAAATTTTTAGCCTTTAAAAGTGTACCCTAAAAAAACCCATGTTAATTTAAATAGCAGGTCTGGAAAGAATGCCAATCCCAGTGGTACAGCATAATTTTATTAAAATTCTATTTTTAAGGCAACAAACTAATATTGTTTGACCTTTAGGTTCATTAAAATATGATCTTCTGATGTAGCTTCCTATTAAAATGCCAAAGAGCTTGTGAGAAAGTGGGGGAAGGAGTAACGAGTTGTGAATGGCACAAATGCTTTGGAGTTACAAGATCTGAAACACAGTTTTCAGGGAGAATTGTTATAAAATGCAGAATTCTATGGTAAGACTTATGGAAATTACATTTTAATAACATTGATTTTCCAAATTTTAAGCTGACATTTTCTTTTTTGAGTATTCTGTTAGTATTAAAAGCCAAATAGATGATATAAAGACACAAGACACAAGATGAGCTGAACATAAGATCTACCAACAGGATTGTGTTCCATCCATTCAAGGTTTGCAGCTCAATCAGTGCCAACCCATGCTTTATTCAGAGCTGTAGACCAAATGACCTCTTCTAACTACTGACTATATTCACTGCAGCCATTTCAAAACTGAGCTAGAAAGGAAAGGTAATTCTAGGTTTGGTGTATACAAGGAGATCATTTTGATTCTTTCCATTCACCACACCAATTTCAGTGTCAAAGCTGATAGAGAAGGCAGGATTTGATATATAACAGCAGACAAATGTCTGGATAGAACCACAAGTGTTGACTGAATTCACCCTCATTTTTGGTGGAAGGTTTCTCTATGTCTATGCAATTCCAGGAAGATTTTTGTCCTAATTGATTTAAGACAATGCTCCAAATGTTCCAACCTTCCTAGAAAAGTAATTTATTAACTCATGTTTTCTTTGCTTCGAGCAGAGTTTTCCTGCTTTCCAGCTTGTAGCATCTTTATGTAATTTCAGGTGGATTAGTTCTTATGCTCTCTGCAATGGATGCAAGACAGAAAGAGCTCCTTTTTTTTTATTTGCTGCCCATTGTTAGATTGCTGATGGGTGCACATAATTTCATTTTTATAATCAAATAAAGTGTTGTATCAAGCATTAACGTATGTGGGCAAGCGACTATGTTGTGGCCTGAGCATTTCCCTGGTAACTAGCTGTGGGTCCAGGCATAGATCTGAGACTGGTTTAGAGCCCACACTAACATTTGGAGGATGTGTGAATAGGAATATTAGGTGGAATACCCTAATCTTCAATACAAGGATCAGTAAGGAAAGAGAAATCTTGTTAAATTTTGAAATTACTGATGTTATTACAGTTCCTTAGGGGGTCAAAAGGGCAAATGTGAAAGAAAGACCCTTTCACAAAGTGCCTTAGTGAATCAGATGAGCGTGTGCCAGTGACTGCTATGAAATATATGTGCAGTTTTGCTGCAATGTGCTGGGTTTATAACGTGATTTCACAAGACTAATGAGCAAAGCTATGGCTGTCAGATGGTCAATAAAAGATAAAAAAGTTTTTAGGATTAGCAACAGAAAACTGTTTAAAAGTCAGCAGAAGAGGAAGAATACAACTTTCATATGAATATAAAATGCACAAATACACAGAGGAGCTATTGCTCAGCTGTTACTTTTCCTTCACTTCCTTCATGTTTTCCCTCTGCTGTGAACATTCAGCATTAAATAACTTCCCATTTACTCAGCTGCTAAGACTAGTGGAGACACCAGTACAATTTCTTGTTCTGCCTTAGTGAGGTTGTTGGATCACTCCACATAAGTGAGCATTACATGACATAAAACAGTTGTCAAAAAAACAGAGCAGGAGAGGAAAAGAACATTCTGACTGGTAACAAATTCCATTAAATACCTTATTTGAACCACCTGGAAAATATTCTGATTATAAAATGAAATTGAAAGCTATGACATACACACAGTGTCACTCTATCACTTCAGAGTATTGCTTAACTCCCCATTTAGCAGAGAAAACTCTGTTGATCTATTGTAAAAAATGATTAGAAATCAGAACAAATTTTCTAAACACAGCCTTCCAGCTCCTGGAAGCTGATTCATGTGTCTCCTGCTCTAAGAGGAGACCTTATAGTGGCCTTCCAGTACCTAAAGGGGGCTTATAAGAAAGATGGGGAGAAACTCTTCAGCAGAAAACTTTTTTTACAGCGAAGGTGGACAAGGCTCTGAGCAACTTGATCTGGTTGAAGATGTCTGTTCCTTGCAGGGACTTGGACTAGATGACCTTTAAATGTCCCATCCACCCCGAACTATTCTCTGATTCTCTGATTTATTCTGAATAGGCTGTAGATGTGATTTTCCACACTGTAGTGCAGCAGATATGAAGGTATATGTTTTAACCAATGAGCAATAATAAATGATTAATGCATTCTGATATCAAGCCAGTATTTTTCAAGTTAGAGAAATCTTCATTGACTGATATGAACTTAGAATCCAATTTTACTTTAACTGATGTAAATACTAGTTAACACCACAGAAAGTTGTGTTTGCAATGAGTGCAATAAATGAAAACAAGGGGTTTACTTGAACCAGCCTGTTTCTTTGAAGAATTGTAACTACACATTATATACCTGAAAAGGAAGCCATCATCTGAAGCAGAAAATAGGTTTTTCTTGTAAAAAAAAAAAAAAGTTTGAAAATGTTATTTATACTTGGTTTTATTTTTAAGCATGGAACAGGTAGAGAGGAAGCTGGAATAGCACCATATACTTTCCTCTGTTAATTTTCTGTGGTTTGTTCAGGTATAATGAATACTGGTCACCTACAGCACTTTCCTGAGAGTAAATCCTAACGGAGAGAAAAAGCCTTGATCCTGTAGCTGCTGATCCTATTACCCATGAAGACAACTCAGGAATACAAGAATTTAGCAATGCAGATAAAGGACAGAATTTTCAAGGAAAATTTAGAATGCTAATAAATGCATTAAATTGTATTTATTACTATTTAATCCACAAAAAGGAGCCAAGAAATGCTGATCAACACTGAAATTGATTGTCTGTAGCGTTCAATTATCAGCGCAGTCCCTGGAACAGATCTACCTGAACTCTCCGAGAACTGTCCCAAGTTGTTGCCAGGTTTAGAGCAAGCAGCACTGGCTGTTTAGCTATGGCCATGCTGTTTTGGAGAGTTAGACACAGATTTAGCACGGACACCATGGACACAAATAATTCTATGGCAGTTGGCTTTAAGTCAAGAGAACACCCACAGACATATTTAATTTACAAGTCTAAATTTAGCCGAAGAGTTTAGGTATGGCTCTGGGTAAAACACACTATTGCTAGTCTGATTTAACAACACGAATGAACTTTGATATCAGGGGAAATGTTCCTTTTTAAATAAGAGGAAAGGATCATCCAGTTAAATACTAAATTAATATTAAAGTGAAACAGCTCCCTTCTGGGTGTGAAAATGGAGTATTGATAATGCGAATCCCAGACCCCTATAAACCTACAATTCACTGTAGGCTTCAGCTCTTGAACAAATGGCAATTTAAATATTAGGCAGCAAAATAGTACAGATGCTTCAGTATACCTCTGGGAGATGCTATACTTACAGCAAGTCAAATATAAAATAAATGTAACATAAAACCAAATAAAACCTCAAGAAATAAAGACACAGTTGAGCTGCAAAGATCAGGTAGATTTCTATGGCACTAGCCAAGTATTTCATGTGATATCAATTTGATAGCAATACATGAAAGCCATAAAATTACATCCATACTAAGAGCAAGGCAAGTCCTCCCCAGGTGGATCAAACTGCTGCAAGAGAGTTTTCTGAACCAACAGTCATTATCTCCTAGCTGGACGTGAACAAATTTTCATGAAGCTGCTATTGTTTTAGAGGTGTCCTCCAGGGTTCAACCAGAAAACTTTGGAGGTAACCATACAATGAATATAATCCCAATAGATCCCTTAAGCACTTTTATGCACCATGGAGTTTTATTTTTTGGTTTATTTTGATTAAGGCTGAGAATTACACACAACAGAAAGACATTATGAACACTGATTGGTGGGAGGAAAAAAAAAAAATCTTTGTTATTTACTGTTAATGCAGTTCCTACTGTGATACTGATGATAAGGGAAGTAAAATAATCCACAGTTACTTTATAAGCCCCCTATAGATTTTCCTTTTTTCTTTACAGAAGGCATTTGTTCCTTGTTTTTACTTCCTCAACCAAAACCAATATGACTTTCAGAATTAACAAGTATTTAAATACTAATATCCTCAAATAAAGTCTCATATTTTCTTGTGCCAACTGTTAGTGTATCCTGTCAAGAATTAAATGGGTTATTGCATAGCCATAGAAAAAAAATCTACTTTGAATTAGCCATAATATTGTGCACTTGGGCAACTGGTTTCATTTATGCTAAACTTCATAACAGTATATAAGAGTAAAAGCTAAATCTATAGTACAGAAATATCACAATATTAATACTGCTCATATATAACATATATAACTGTACCTCATCCCCGCCATAGGTAGGAACGTCAAGATTGTTTTCTTTCATTACATGTTGAATAAGGTCACATTTTACATTTCTTGAACAGCTGTTAACCTGCCTGCCAGACTGTTCTAAACAGAGTGAGCCTTCTCCTACAACCTGAGGTCGGAAAGTTTTTCTTCTTTCCTGGTTTAACACCACTCCAATAGCACTGATTATTCTGAAGGGCATAAGTAAAGAGAGAAACTCCACAGTCAGTGAGAGGGCACTAAGCATCCTACTTCGGCTATTTAAACCTTTTAGCTTTGGTAGTCATTAGCTATACATCATCCGAGTTTACTTCATAACCACATTCACAAAACTAGATATTGGTTTCAAGGATTTTAGGAACAAAAATGTAGTCTTTGGCAAAATAGGGCTGGAAAGCAGAATTTCTTTAAGAAAACAAGATCCTTTATATCTGATCCAGGTGAAACAGGCTAACAGCCAAATGGTCACTTTGCGTTAGAAACCTTTTCTTTACTGTTATGGTTGACAGACTCATAGAAAATAAGGGCAACGAAGACTTGAAGAGGTTATCTAGACTGAAATTCAGCACTTTAAGGGAAGTAAATACTACCAAGGATGTTGTCTTCAAACTGTCTCCACTGATGTTTCATTGTCCTTCTCTTAACTTAGTTATCCCTGACTGCAGATTAAGCCCATCATTCTTCTCTTATTCACCTAAGAACAGATTTTTTTTCCCTGCCTTTTGCAGCTTTTTACATTTTTAATTACTGTTCCCACATCTCCCTTTAGTCTTCCCTTGCCTAAGCTATCTCAGCTCTTTCAATCTTTCCTTGTAGTTTGTGTTCTCTAGATGTCTAATTATTTTTATTGCATATTTTTCTTTTCATATTTCATTAAAAATTTGAACATACCTTTTCATTATATAAAATTATTTCTATTCCACTGTCAGCTTTCTTCAGAGAAAAGATACAGAGTAATTCTTCATCTGCTCTGTTCACTTCTCTTAGTATTATCTTATTCTACTTGTTTCATTATCTTGGAATTATTCTGTTATAAATGCTTTTGCTTCTTTTCTAACCTCTACTGTCTTTACCAGCCATCCATGGATGACTGGGTCTCTTTTAAACTTTCCTTTTCTATTAAAGAAATCTGAGTAGTAAGCAGTTTAGCGTGCCTGATATACAATAGCTTTCACAACTGGGAAAATAAATTTGAAAAAGTCCTTTCTATCACTGGGGAAGGAAAAGTAGAGTCTGTCAGAGAAGTTAAAGTTCTGAAGCTGTATATTTTATACCATTTTATTCCTCTTCACACTCAGGATATTGCAGAAATTTGTATTTAGGATACCAAATGGGGAGTAAGGCTTAGAGAAAATTGAACTGAAGGCAAATAAAGCTCACATGTAGATTTTAAAAGCAAGATGGAAAAGGAGAGAGAGCTAGGAAAGAAAACATTTTCTTCTCCTCAGAAACATTTAGATATCTGAAGACACTTTCCATTCTGGAATTGAAAACCTTTCATAAAAAACTCTTTCAACACACTCCTTTCGGCATACCCCAAAAATTTAACAGTTTGCTGAGCAGTAAGGGAGCAGTAACTCTGGTTCAGAGAAAAAAGACAGAAGAAAAGACTTAAAGCTTCAGGTCCCAGACCACTGCTGCCTGGCATGGCATAGTGTAGCGTGGCATGGTGAAGCATGATGTGCCTGTTGGGTTTTAAGTCATCTCCCTTTTCAGAAATTTCATTCTGGCCTTGAGGACAGCCTTTTCAGCTGAAGTTTCTGCAACAGTGTTACATGTTCATTCAAAACCTCCATTTTGAGTGCTGGTTCAAAATTACCTTAGAAGACTCCCACCAGCCATGAAAAGTAGTTTGATTAGGTGAAGGGAAGGCAATAGCTTTGGGGCTTTCAAAGTAATGAGCAACAGTGAGCATAATATTCTGTCATGGGTTGGGTTAGATGTTATTGAAACTGGTAGGCTGAGAGGTGCCCTCCCATTCAAGCTAAACAGCACGGTGGTGCATTGTTTAGAGCTGGGAAAAGGGAGGCCACTCTCCAAATCACAGTTGTACATAGCAAGACTAAATGTACCCCGGGCCACGCAGACAGATGATTTTCTAAGGACAAATAAAACAAGTCAAATCAAGTGCCCTGGCTGAAGGTGTGGTGAGACAGTATAATTTGAGAAAAGCAGAAGAAAAGAGTGTTGGAGTAGGACAGTCAAGACACTGCAGCACCTAGCTTAGGGAAACTGTGCTTACTTCTATGAGCACTTAGAGCTAATACCTCTGAAGGAACCTACTTAGACAACACTTTTTCTTTCAGAAGATGGATGAATATTTCTGAGATATGCCTTACATCTTTGTACTTGCTGTAAATACGTTTAACAGAATATTACACATCATTTATAATATGAACTGTCTTTGAGTCTCTATATATTTCACCCAAATGAAATTAAAAGTCTTTTCAGAATGATCTTGAGACAATTTTTTTTTCCAAAGTGAATAATGTAGTGGTCTAAAAGATCAGAAAAGTGTTTTATTTCACTATAAATTATTCAGATGACTATCTAATCAGAGACCTTATATTTATTAGTTCTGTGAATGGCATCATCATGCATTAGTACCAAAGAAACAAAAATAGCAAAAGACTGTGCTATGATTAAATAAACTTTTCTACTCAAAATAGAGTCAGATATAAGGTATGAAGTAAACATCATGGAAGTTGGATCTTTAAAAATGACCTGGATGAGATACAATATTCCTAGCCAAAAAGAGTAAAATGATGAGAGTTCTGTGAATGTTGCAGATGCCATAGGATGTACCATGCTAACCTAGGACCATGCTGGTAACTTGTTGTAATTGTAACCTTGTTATTTATGAATTTGTTGTCCAAAATAAGTGTGACACTGAACTACTTTAAATTGCCATTGTGACTTGCATTAGTGCCATGACTTACAAGATTTACATGATTAACACCATGAATTACAAGATTTCTGCATGGACTCTAAGGAGTGTTATTAAGAGATAACACTGACAACACCATTTCATCCTCTATCCTTCTATCCTTCATTTGCATCAACAGCCTGTGTTAGCTCATTTTATACAGAATAACCTGTTATCAATATCAAATATGCACAATAATGAGCTACCCATATCTGAGAATAGAATCATAGAATCATTTAAGCTGGAAAAACATCTTTAAGAGCATTCAGTCAAATTGTAAACCCAACGCTACCAAGTCCACCACTAAACCACATCCCTATCACATCTACACATCTTTTAAATACCTCCAGGGATGGTGACTCAAACACTTCCCTGTGCAGCCTGTTCTGAGGCTTGACAAAACTTTTGATGATGAAATTTTTCCCAATATCCAATCTAAATCTCCTCTGGCACAACCTGAGGCCATTTCCTCTCATCCTATCACTTGTTACTTGGGAGAAGAGACCAACACCCACTCCACTAAAACCTCCTTTCAGGCAGTTGTAGAGAGTGATAAGGTGTCCCCTCAGCCTCCTTTTCTCCAGGCTAAACCACACCAGTTCCCTCAGCCACTCCTCATAGGACTTGTGCTCCAGACCCTTCACCAGCTTTGCTGCTCTTCTCTGGACACGCTCCAGCGCCTCAATGTCTTTCTTGTAGTGAGGGGCCCAACACTGCACGCAGTATTCAAGGTGCGGCCTCACCAGTGCCGACTGCAGGGTGATGATCACTTCCTCAGTTCTGTTGCCCACACTGTTCCCGATACAAGCCAGGATGCTACTGTTCTTCTTGGCCACCTGGGCACACTGCCTGCTCATATTCAGCTGACTGTCAACCAGTACCCTCAGGTCCTTTTCCTCCAGGCAGCTTTCTAGCCACTCTTCCCCAAGCCTGTAGCACTGTATGAGGTTGTTGTGACCCTAGTGCAGGACCTGTCAGTTAGCCTTGTTGAGCTCATACAGTTGGCCTTGGCTCATTGATCCAGTCTGTCCAGATCTCTCTATAGGGTCTTTCTGCCCTCGGGCAGATCAGCACTCCTGCCTAACTTGGTGTCATCTGAAAACTTATGGAGGGTGCACTCAATCCTCTCATCCAGATCATTGATAAAGATATTAAAGAGAACTGGGCCCAATACTGAGGCCTGAGGAACACCGCTTGTGACCGGCCACCAACTGGATTTAACTCCATTCACCATGACTCTCTGGGCTCAGTCATCCCACCATTTTTTTACCCAGTGAAGAGTACACCCATCCAAGCTGTGAGCAGCCGCTTTCTCCATGAGAATACTGTGGGAAATAATGTCAAAGGCTTTACTAAAGTCTAGGCAGACAACAACCTTTCCCTCATGCACTAAGTAGATCACCTTGTCATTGAAGATCAGGTTATTCAAGCAGGACCTGCCTTTCATAAACCTATCCTGACTGGGCCTTATCACCTGGTGGTCCTGTACATGCCATGTGATGGATGTCTTTGGTGGGCACCGGGCATCCAGTCAGGGTCAATCCACCACAGCCACTATGTTCTAATAAATGATAGAGATCCTTCTTGGCTCTCCTTGTGCTGTTAATTTTTTAAACATTTAGCACAGAGATCAACATGTGTGGGGTAATAGTAGAGGCCTTGATAATACAGACAAAGGATGACAGCTGAGGATACTAAGATAGCAACAACTTATCAGAAGTCAATTACTGGTCACCAAAGGAGTTTAGCCTTAGGAGCTGGATAAAATCCACTCTAGGTATCAAATTTAAATGTAATATGGACTTACCCATCAACAAAAAAAAAAAAAAAAAAAACAAACCACAATCCAAGGCTAGCAAAAGTATAAAATCATGTTAGAGTGTACAAGAGCAGGTTGGTTAGGAAAACCACAAAAAATTCCTCCAAAGAATACTATTGCAAACAGTAAGAAGCTGCTGACAGTAGACTTCCCCTGGCAAGGGTCTCCGAGTGATAACAACAGACTGTAATGCCCTCCCAGTATGAGGCCATTGATAGTAGGACCAAGATAAGCAGTGGAAGAATGAATACAACATCAGAAGAAGGTGAAGAAGTTGTATATGCACATATCATTTTAAATGCATACAATTTGAATTGCTAGTTTTAGCATCATTATAGCTGTACTGGCAGTAATGTTCTGATTCACTTTTAAGTCTAACAAATCCATGGGTTTGTATTCAAGATGTGTTTCTTCTGTCATTAGAAAGATTGTAAGCGTAAGAAATTTCTGTGAATTCAAGTAGTCTGTTCTGTAACTTGGATGCAACAAATTGTCAGCGCTAGACCTTCTGAACTCAGGCTCCAAACCCACCTGCACCTGCTGAATGGAGTTAGACAAGTCATCTCTATTTCTCTGTGCCTCATTATTTTTCATCAGCAAAATGAGGGTAGAGAGACTGACCTCTGAGATAGAAAGCATGGAAAAAGAAGAGCTAAGTAATGTGAATCTGCCTTAAACTGGCATAAAGTTCAATGCTGGACTTGTTTCCCTCTGGAATTTTTGAAGTGCAAGTGTTCACAGGTTACCAGACAGTGTCTCCACAAGTGCTCAAGTTTTATTTTTCCTTTTGACTCCAATATAATGAGAGAGAGAAAGAGAAGAGTTGGTCAATTTCTCCAGCATATACAATTTGCTGATCTCATGTCAGCTCCTGAAGAAAAAGCAATTCTTTAGAAAAACTTTTAAGGAATCAAGTTGAAGCCACGTACCAAACTAATGTTAATATATTTCTCATTTTTAAAAATAATTTCTGCACCATGATTGTTAGTCACTACTACTTTAATCTCTGGCTCAGTCTTTATTGCTTTTACTTCACGGTCTTTACTATACAAGCAAAAAAGAGATATCTACTTTTACGTAGATGTTAGCCAGCCACGTAAGCAATGTAAACACCAAAAGGGTGAATAAAGACAGAGGGACTGCAAATAGGTAGGACATCCTCAGGAAAACACAAGAGGGATGAAAAGCAAGACAAAACCAAATCAAGTAACATCAGAAGCAGAAGTTGACTCCATCATTTGGGAGGCATAAAAATGTCAAACCTAAAGAGGAACAACAGAGAAGGAAGAAGACAACTTAATCTTGATTTCAACTTCTCTCAAAAAAGTACTTTCCAGTCTGGGCACTCTGGCCACTGAGACTAAAAGCCAACAAGGATCGCAGCCATCAGTGCTAAGTGCGTGACATCAGCTCCATGGTACTGCATACTCATAGCTAATTTAGAATATAAGTATTAAAAAGTAACCCTTTTTTCTACATAATGGTGATGACAATGACAAGTAAGATTTAACAGTTAATCTTGGTTGTGCTGTAAATGAGTGAATGAATGGCAATGATCATAATAATCTGGTAATAACCATTATAATGATGGTATGAATGATAACAAAGAATGATAATTATAATAATGACAATAGCAATACTGAGTGAAATTTTAAGTTTAAAATCAGTAAGAATTTGTCAGCCTGCTACATTCCCACTGCAGCAACCTCTCACTCCTTAGCAGATATCTACTTACGTGTGTGTGTATGTGACTATTTATCAATTGATAAATACAGATATCTAGTTTCAATAATCTTAAAATACATAAATAGCTTTGGAAGAGTGATGAAAGCACTAGTATCAGCCAGAGACTCTAGTACATCTGTTCAAGGGCGGGCAAATACACCAGATCAAATGTTGCCCAAAGTTATTCCAGCTCTGCATTAATATAGCTAAGGTTGGCTTTTTTTCTGATATCCTATCTGAACAAAAATCATTTTATCTTTTTTTGACAAGTGTGGAAAATCAGCAGCTGTAATACAATCCGATTTTGCATACTTATTTTGTAATACCATCTGGCTAAGCTATAAAAAATAAAATGTAACTCATACGTCATTTGACTAAATTAATAAAGCCTATTAATTGACTTCATATATGTGAGAGAATGTATCATGTAAGCCTTTAGAAGACAGTTAAAAAAGGACAAAAACTTACTGAAGGATATGAGTTTCTTCCTCAACCTCAAGTCACATTGGAATATCTGAACAAAAATCATTTTATCTTTTTTTGACAAGTGTGGAAAATCAGCAGCTGTAATACAATCCGATTTTGCATACTTATTTTGTAATACCATCTGGCTAAGCTATAAAAAATAAAATGTAACTCATACGTCATTTGACTAAATTAATAAAGCCTATTAATTGACTTCATATATGTGAGAGAATGTATCATGTAAGCCTTTAGAAGACAGTTAAAAAAGGACAAAAACTTACTGAAGGATATGAGTTTCTTCCTCAACCTCAAGTCACATTGGAAAAAAGTGACAAGACTACAACACATTTCATATTTCTCATTTAAATCCTTTCTTTCATGCCCTCTAGACAGGACACACACAAAAGTTCTCTCAGAGTGGTATAAAGGAGCCTTACTGTGCATTCAATTTGGTTTAGGGTTTGTGGGGTTTTGTAATAGGAAAGAAAGAAAAACAAGAAAAAAGAAAAATTACATGGAACAGCTGCAACTGCATATAAGACTATTTAAAATTTATTAATTAGCAACACACTTTGTGGGTCATTACCACTACTTACATACACAAAACTCTTAGTCCTTCTTACCTCCAAAACCCTCCTGAATAAAGAGATAAACTGAAAGATGAATTTGTCTCCTGTTTCAGTAAAATGGTAACAAAGCTCAATGAAGCTGAATATTTGGGACTTGAATTTCAGCACTTCATTCATAGAGTAAATTTCATTTTGCTGATTAAGACAGTAATGCTAAAAATGTGTTCTGAAAAATAAGAGGTGTTTGTTGATGTGCAGTCATTTCTTATCATGCATAAAAAGTCAGAAAAGGTAACTTTAATATTTCCCAAATCTAGGAAATTACCACTGCTTCAAAAGCGGTAATTGAAATTAAATGAGTAACATGAAGTCTTGGTTTTTTGTTTGTTTGGTTTTTTTTTTTGAGGAATATGTTAGAAGTGAGCAGTGTCTATTGAAAATAACTCCATTCCTACAGATGAGGACATAGATATTTCTGATAGAAAGCTTTTCTAACTTAGAAGAATAAATTTCACTGAAAATAAATTTATTTCTGCACTAACATCATTCCAGTTTGTACATTTTTTTGGCTTATTTCAACATGCATTCAAGCAAAAACGTTCCCACACATCAATTACAATAATGTAGGTGCAGGACCTATAAAGTCAAACTTGTGGAAGAATCTATACACGTCAATGAGTGCAAAAATACCTTATTACATGTAAAATACTTTTTTAAATGAACTCACTGCATCCTAATGTCATAAATGGGAGCAGAACTTTTTTAAAGACCTGACTCTCACTTTATAAGAGCTCAAATATCCCCTTCTGATTTCTAAACTTTTGACATCATTAGAAAGTTATTGGTTGGATTAAGAAAACCTAGAGATAGAAGTTGTTTTGCTATTTGTGTGTGTGTGTATGTGTGTTATTGATACTTTGTAGCTAATTGTTGTATTGCAAGAAACAATAGAAACAAATCTTTAAAATGTCCACAAAAAGAGCACATAAAGATTGTGTAAGGCTTAAGCATGGAGAATCTGCAGTCTTACTCCACACCACACCTGTCCAGCCAATGTTTTCAACAAAGTTCTCCCTCAGCACTGGTGCAGATGTCAAAATATAGCTGATGTCTTCCTAAACACATTATTTTGCAAAGGATAAGTAGAGCTTAACTAATTTTGACTTGTAAACCACGACTTTGACCTACTAACAGACATAAGATAAGCTGGAAAATTATCTTTATTTCAGTAGCTGCAAATCCTTGTGAACAAGCTTCTTCAGAAAAGCCCAGAGAAATGTCCCGTTTCCTATGTGTAAGATTTGTTCTTCATTGTAAGTGTGACTTACTTTTGTTGGAATGAAAGTGAAGAGATCATCTGAAAAACTGGAATACAGCTTGGTAGAAAATTAAAGCTTCTCCAAGGGAATAAGTGATAGCTTCTGAATAATAGGTATGAAAACACTCTCCGTTTATATATCACGAATAATGCAATTATTCAAATTTGCCTTGAGGATAAATTCATCAATAGAATAAATTCATCCACTTACTCAAAAAATGTGATGATGAAGGCAATTCAAGATTGAGCTGGAAAGCTTTATGGAAGGAAAGAATGTGAACTGTGAAACTCAGAATATTGTAACACTAATGAGGAGGGATGCATCACAGGATTTTCTAAGCTCTGAAACTTGAAAGACTCCCAGTATACAGAAAGTTTATTTGAGGCTCTACTAAGTGAAGTCTCAGCTAAGACACTGACAGATCACTTGTGGGAAATAGTAGGTATATCCAGCCATTTCAGAAATACATACATTTCAAAGAGATTTATTTGGTGCGCTCTCCAAAGACTTGAAAATTTCCCCAGTCAGATGAAAGTTGATAAGAGTATTAAAAAAAGGCTCTATAGACATTAGAGGGAATTATTCCATAACTTTTTTCCTTTTTTTTTTTTAGAGTTATGGTACTTTCCTTTTGGATTGTATCCTTATGGTAGTTCTCTCTGCTTCTTTGCCTCCAGGCTTAATTTCTTAGTACCTTTCCTACACATCGTGGGACAGGGAGGGTTTAGAAATACACCAGCACCTCCTTTGCAATCACTACTTGCTCCTTACCCATTGCATAGTGATACTAAATTGCTGTTTTCTAGGTTGAGAAGATACGGATCAGCCTGTTGCTCCTGATGTGGCAAGACAATTACCCTGGAACCTGAAAAGTGAGTGCCTGAGATGCAGGAGTTAAACCTCATACCTTGGTCTGAAGATTTTTTTGAAGAGCCAGCTCAGCTTCACAAGAACATTCCGTCTCATCTACAGCAGTCACTGAACTTTTGGGAGGCAGCTGTGCAAACTGTATATTAGGATGTGGCCAAAGGAGGGCAACCGAAATGGTGAAAGGACTGGAGGGCATGACACGAGGAGGAACAAAGAACACTAGATACATTCAGCTTAGAGGAGACTAAGGGGTAACTTCATTGCCATCTACAACTTCCTGATGAGGAGGAGCAGAGAGAGAAGTGCTGTTCTCCTTTCTCTGGTGTCTGGTAATAGGACACGAGAGAATGGCTTAAAGCTGTGTCCAGGGAAGTTCTGTTTGGACATTAGGAAAAGGTTCTTCACCAAGAGGGTGGCCAAGCACTGGAACAAGCTCCCCAGGAAGTGGTGTTAAGAAGCATTAGAACAACGCTCAGATAAACGGTTTAACTTTCGGGTTGCCCTGGATGGAGTCAGGAGTTGGACTTGACGGTCCTCGTGGGTCCCTTCCAACTCAGGATATTGTAGGATTCACTAATTCTGTCCATCACCAATAGCAGCATCAAGCCCCTGTGAACAGCGCATTGCAAAGCCATTGTGCAGTTCTTTGAATCCTATATTCTGGTGATATTCTGGGGCAGATATGACAAGGGCAGTGCATGTGTGGAGCTGTTTGGGTAGGCTTAAAAAATTCAGCATGCTACTCAGCAGCTTCCACATCTTTCATTATTTTAGATAAAACTTCTATAAAACTCCACTTTCATTTCTCTTGACCCTATGCTTCAGCAAGAAGCTACTAAGGGTCACAGTTTTCTGAATCTAAGAGTTTCCAAAGATTATTTTGTTATAATTCAAAAATAAATTTCTGGATTTTGACACTGATGCTCAGCTCAGTCTCATTCAGTGTGGAAGGTCTTGAATCCAAGGAATGTACTAACTAGAATAATGATCCAGCCATCCTGAAACAACTGTTTATCTGTTCTGTTAGTAATTAACACTCATGTAATTTGCCAAAACACTGACATGATTAGAAGGATTTAAGCTATGCACGGCTCTACTGTTACATCCTACCAGTTATCGACATTGCACATAGCTAGTATAGTTACATCCTTTAACGAGGAAAAAACCTGAGTAATCACAGCAAAAAGCATTTAATCTCCTATCTATGGATTCCTTAAGCCTTTCCCTCTATTTTGCCTCTCTAGTAATGGGAATTCTTGATGCATGGATCATTTGTAATTTCTTAATGTAATGTTTGCTATGAAAACAAGCATTGTTTTAGTTACTATAATTTTTTGCATTTTTTGATAGCTATGCTTCATTTGTTGATGAAGAGCTTCTCATATGTGTGCTATGACAGGTAGTGCACCATGCTGCATATAATTTCTAATAAGTGTTTGGGGACATTTATGATTTCTCTTTTTAAATAAAAAAAAAGGAGTGAATCAGAACAAGGAAGGGTTTCTGAGGGCACAGCTGTGAAGTGGCCATTATTAGCAGCCCAGAAAATTGCACAAATTTTACAAAAGTGTTGCAAGTATTTTGCACCAACCTCATGGCTCTTCCTTGTTCACAGCATACAATTTCTTCCTCTTTTTATTCTTTATTTTAAAAACTGCTGCTATTTCTTCATTTCAGGCAACATGAGTCTAACTGAGCAAAAAACCCCAAAAAGATGTTTCCCTCTCCCCCCCTCGAAACCCCAAACTTTGCAATTAATTGAAGAAAAGGCTGAACTTAAAAACTCATAGGAAGGAAGAAAAGTAAGTGCTAGAGAAGTGAAATGCTTTTATCCTTGGCAAAAGGGAAAGTTGGTGTTTTTCTTAGGAGGAATAAGGGCTGACTGAAGAAGGATTGCAATCCTAATGAAACATACGGTCTTGTCTTCCCTGGAGATAAATTTCCTAGGTGGGGAGACGTTGTGAAAAGGAATTGTTCTCTGAGCAAATAAATTTATTGCTAAGGAGCACTGCCACCTGTCTCCATCTACTTCAAGAAAGATTGGCCTCTCAAAACAAATTCCTGTTTTTAACTTATGAGATTTCTCTTCCATTTAAAGAAAGTGGTTAAAAGCAAGTATTACCAGAAGTAGTAAGGTGTTAAAATAAACATTATAAAAATAGTGACTCCTGTTTGTCACTTAATTACAATATTTTTATATTATATTACATGCATTAAACCTTAAATGCAGCATAATGCTATTTTACTAAGTAGACCATGGTAATACTATTTAGAATTTTAACTAAAAAGTAAAAAATAAAGGTTAATTCTGGTCATTAGAAAAGGCATCCATTGCAGAAACACAGGTTTTCTTAATTACTTTTCCTCTAGGGGCAGTTGTGGAATGATTCTGAGTTGAACAAAATATGAGTTTTCTCTCCCTTGCCTAATAAGAAACCTTCGCTCATGACTTACAAGGCCTTCAGTTAATTATTTCCAAGAAAACTTTGATTAAGGCTACTATTTGTTTTTCTTAGTCCTTTGACTTAATAAAAAAAGTGCATGTTAGCTAAATAATACATAAATGAAACCTCCTTTATCAGGAACCAAAACCCACACATGATATATGCACAATTTATTAATACTTTTAGCCTTGGTTTCTGTTGACTGAGAGATAAACCGAGTAACAAATTGCACAACAAAAAATAAATAAATTAAAAATCCCACTTATCTTCACTAGCCAATAATTATACAAAAAAAATCTTTCAAGTGTAATGAGAAATGAGGTGAAGCAAGAAATATTTTGATCTGGATGAAGCTTAAATAAACAAAAGAAAGAGCTATGGTATATTAAGAACCTTTCCTCATCTATCACAGCCTAATGACAACATTTAAATGACAGAACTAGGTGAACTCCATTCCTATAACAAGTTTTAGAAGCACGAACAGAGTTGAGATTGCAAGATTAGGTTATTTCTGAAGCAGTGTCCTGACAAGGAAACATTTTGAACTCAATTTATTTCTCACCTAGACTTTTAAAATGACACCAATTCAATATGACTCACTGGTGTCTACAAGGATCTGGAGCCTTATTCTCTGAAAAACCATAACTGCCCACAAACTTGAAAGGCTTGAAAACTGAAACTACATAGACTAAATGATCAAAAATATCCTGTTATAATTGCATGATCGGCTAAGAACAACAAGTTCTGATTTTTTTTTTTTTTATACATCACACTTTGCAGCAATTAACATCTCAGCATTGTAACAGCCCAGTCACAAGAGAGACTGAACAGGGAGAGGTATTTTCATTTCCAAACAAAACTGATTCCACTCACTCACCAAAACAGTCTCATGCTACAATACCCACAAGCAGCACCAATTGTGGGGCTGAGTGACTTGACCAGGGTTAATTGCAGGTGCACAAAGGATAGGTGATGCTGAATACAGGGTCATGATCCCATTTCTTACATCTCCTTGAACTTTTAACTATATGAGGGGGTTTTTTTATGTGCTTTTTTGTACAATTTAGGACCTTAAAGCTACTCCGATCTGTCCTTTGTTTTAATCTGAGGTTTAATGTCTCTCACTTTCTGGTGCTTCCACATACAGACACTTCCATTCATGCTTTATTCACATGAATCTTAATGTTTCTGTTACAAATGTCTATGCAAGGGCAACTACGCTGGTCGTTTATGTAAAAAAAAATAATGAGAAATATATAACATTATTTAATGATTAGGAACAACATCCAGGATTTAGCAGGTTTTCATGCTACCTAAGACATCTGATTCGTTCCATTAGTCCGCTGAGGTTCTTTATAGAAGTACAGGAAAAAGATGCCTGTAGATCTTAGATTACCTAATTCAAGATTTTATGCATTATATATTTGCATTATCATAGAATAATGAAATCTGTAGAATTCATAGAATCATAGAATTAGATGTACCTATGTTCCTAAATATACATATATTTATACATACATCAAAAAACCATATGTATGACCAAACTCTGATGCAGTCTAAGATAAAACCTAAACTCTGACATATTGCATTAAAACTGAAATAATTATATGTGTATATGCATATGTGTGTGTATATATGTATATAAAAGAGTTAATTTGGAAATGGTACCCAGCAACATTGCAACCAGTGGCGATATAACCAGCAACAGCAACAACAATTCTGCTTACAAATAAATAACCACTATTTTATATTCTGTCCTGTTGACTGTGAGATGCTATATAGACAAGGGGCAAAAGCAATCTAAAATGAAATGCCAAAGCAGCATCTACTTGGATAAAGAATGTCACAGAGGTGACCAAGCAGTAACAAAGGCAAAATAAATATCAGAAATTGCATTGAAGGGTGCTGATTCAAGAGAATTTTGTGATTCAGGTCACAGTTGTTACAAGTGATTCAATTGCTTGGTGTGTATGTGTGAATTCAAAGGCAGTATCATACACAGCAGGTCAGCTCTCTCAAGCCATATAGCCCTGCTATGGTAGATCTGCCTAGTTTTGTGGCTTCTTTAAGAGCTTTTTCAGCCCCTGTTCTCCAGGGATGCCCTGCAGGGGCTGATCCCCATCAGAGGAAGACAGTTCCAGCCTTAGAGTCTGTACAGGTAGTCTTGAGTGCTACAAGCACTACCTGTAAGATGATAACTTGCTTTGCTAAAATTCTAAAGTTCTCCAGAGATCTCCAACACTACTCTGAGGCTGGAAAACAACCTCTACATTTCGGCAGTGCTGAACATCCCTGGGCCTAGCTCACACCATCCTCCCACAGGGTGCTCAGGTGGAAAGGGTGGACATATGCAGATACAGGTAAAAATCACTCTGTAAGGCTCCCTGGCACATAGAAAAAGAGTGTGAAAACTCAGGCTCCACTACTAGGCTAGGTTTTGCCATCCCTTAGCTTCTTGCATGGTCTTTGACAATAAACTTTTAAGAGATTTTTTTTACTGGTTGGGTTGGTTGTTCCTCTCTAGGTGTATAGTTGAATTTGGAGCGGGGTGCTGAAGTGATGCTCTGCCTTGAATTCATCCCATTAGAAATTTCGGAGGCCATTCAAATGCTGATGTGATACAAGGTAACATTTATTTACCTAGAGGATAGTCAAACATTGGAACAGGCAACCTAGAGAGGTAGTCAATGCCCCGTGCCTGTCAGCATTTAAGAAGCATTCGGACAATGTCCTTAGTGAGGTTGGATGAAGCTGTGAGCAACCTGATCTAGTCACGGATGCCCCTGCTCCTTGCAGGGGAGCTGGACTAGATGACCTTTGAAGGTCCCTTCCAACCCTAACCATTCTATGATTCTGTAACATGCTTTAGTTTTTGTTCAGCCCTGAAGTGACCAGGCAGTCAGACTAGATGACCATTGGAGGTCCATT